>JAULCE010323730.1:0-10499 GCA_032359355.1 Macoma nasuta | reverse complement strand
CGTAAACAACAAAACCAAAAACCCAACAAGGGAAACTGGCCCCGCCCTGACGGCCATGGTTTTTGAGATATCATCATGACTTGAGCAATCGAGGTAAAGGGCCACCTGAACACTAGTTTTGCCAAATATCGTTTAATTCTGGCTCGCGGTTTTTGAGAAGATGTTTCATCTCGTGGCCATGGCAACTAGAGTTTTTCATGGAATTGAAAGTTTTCGAAATAGGCATTTACTGAAAAGTTTCCACATCCCCTTGCAGCCAGGTTTGTTTTTGATAACATCATGATTTTAACAATCCTGGTGGCCCTGTCAACCAGGGTTTCATGGAATGAAACCATTTGAACAATATTGGTAGGGGACCACCTAAGGAACATCTAAGCAAAGTTTGATCACTTTTGCATATGTAGTTTCAAAGAAGAAAATGTGTAAGTAAATTGTTGATTCACGACACACGATGGACACAGGACTATCACAAAAGCTCACATTGGCACTCTGTACCACGTGAGCTAAAAATAACATAATATTATGAAGTAAAGGGTTAACATTGATTTAATATTCATATGTGTCACAATTCTTTGAAAACATGCTTTATTGAGGTGCATAAAGAACATATCCTAATCAGCTGGCATGTTTCTAAAGTGGCCTCTGATCAGGGTCTGACCTTTTGTCAGAATCAATGACATTTTATTATACCCCTTACTTGTAAGGCGTGATATACTGGAGTCAGTTTTTCTGTCTGTCCGTCCGGCTGTCCGTCCGTCTATAGACGAAGTCGTTTACGTTCTGTAACTACTACAAGCATGCATGGATGTTTAAATGTTTTGGCATAAATGTTCACTACAATAAGACGATGTGCAGAGCGCGTGATTCAGGTATGTGTGTAAAAGGGCAAGGTCACAAACCGAAGTCAAAAATGTGAAAGAATCAAATTTCGTGTCCGCTCTGTATTTTTCAAACCCCTTGAAGGATTTTGAAATGCTTTGGCATAAATAATTTGCCACAGCAAGACTACACATAAAGCACGTGATTCAGGCATGTGTGTCAAAGATTTAAGTCACGAATCAATGTCAAAAGTATTAGCATCAGACTTTGAAATGCTTTGGCACAAATGTTTACCACAACAAGACTAAGTGCAGAGCGCCTGATTCAGGTGTGTGTGTCAAAGATCACATAATAATGTCATATATGTTCAATTCAATGTCAAGCCTTTTTGTAGGGGTTTATTCCGGTCTGCACATGGCGACAGTTCTTTTTTCTGAATGCGTTTATTGTAATCAAATGATGGGCAGGCAAGGTAATTGTTGGTCTGTTCCGGTTTTTTTGCCTCAATAAGGATGGCATCTTAAAATATGTCGCATATAATAAGTCTCAGATAAAGTGAAAACAATTTATTTTGATCTACTATTACAGCTGTGTGCATATGTTTTGTTACAGTAAGAGTAGATACCTGTACTGCATTGAGAGAATGTACAGCTTGACCAAATTTGTACACCTTTTGTTCTCAGTGTTAACAAACAGTACATGTAAACATAATAGGTACACGCATTTAGATTTTTCAGCTATTATTGACATGTTTTATTTTTAATTGTTCGAATCTGAATGTAACTTTTGTTTTTATATATCTTTAATAGTTTCACAATGTTGTTTTAGTGATGATGTCGTGGTGTTGACATCTTATGCAGAGCATGTTGATATGCCTTACGATGTTGGTCAAGCCGTGCTAACACTGTAATATTAAAGCTGTTTGCCTATGTTTTGTTACAGTGATAATAGTTACCTGCACTGTATTATTACAGCTGCGTGCCTATGTTTTGTTACAGTGAGAGTAGGTACCTGCTTCTCCTGACAGAGAACTATGGGGCCCTAAACATCCTACAACAGGAGATCCTGGCTCGACATAGTGCCATAAGGCCCATTACCATATTTGGCAGTAGCTTTCGTAATGACCAGGAATATACACAGGTATCGGCTTTGACCCTTTATATCATATATATTCCTCTTGAGGCCTCTTTAGAAAACATGCTGTTGAAAGCATTGTAGATAATGTCGCATTTGCTTAAAATGAGCACCTTTTTTTCAAAAAGTTTCACCTTTCCTCCACATGCTATTTTCAGACTTATCCACAAGTAAAAGAACGCTTATTCAAGCAAACGGAAAATGTCGTTGTAGAAATGCTTTGAAAATAATGTAGTAAATAGAGCGATTGCTTGTTACGAGCAAATGCTTGATTTCCTTCAACATTTTCAATACTCGGCTGCTACAGAGGCACTAAAAGGCAGTGGTGTCAGTTGAAATCGGAAAAATTAGCTGCAATGGTTCAATGAAAAAAACAGTGGCAGCAATTTGGATTGCCCTTGTATCCGTCCGTAATTCAGTCCGTACGTCAAGAATATTTTGTCAAGGCGCTGTCTTGAATAGGATTTATATGATCCTCACCAAAACTTTACACACATGTTTTTGACACATGTTTGTGACCATTTAATCATATCTTGATCAAGTTCGATAGCCATGTAAATGGTTTTATTCGGCGCCCTTTGTTTGCGAAATAATCTTGAAAATATCTTGTCAAAACTCTACTTAAGGTTTGTCCAATCCTCAACAAACTTTGACCATGACGTCTTGATGAAGCTTGATAAGCCATGTAAATATGCTTATTGATTTATGTGTTACGGCCCTTTATTTGCACAATTGACTTGAAAATAAATTGTCCGGGTCCTGTCTTAGAAAGAATGTGTCCAAAACCTCACCAATTTTTACACACATGGTTGTGACCATTACATCTTGGTCAAGTTCGATAGCCATGTAAAATCGTTTCGGACATTTAGGAGTTTCGGCCCTTTATTTGCAAAGCAAAAGTTGAACAAAATATATTGTCTGAAGTGGAGGCATTAGTGTTCTATGCACATTACTAGTTACAGTGTGCCACCTCCCTTAGGGATAGTCAAAGATTTGGAGTAATAACTGTATGTTTTTTCCAGGTGTGTCAAAACATCAACAAGATCAAGGTGTGCATGGAGACAGGCAAAACAGTGGTTCTGCTGAACCTTGAAAACTTGTATGATAGCCTGTATAGTGTCCTTAACCAACACTACGTGTACTTTGGGGGAGAAAGATACGTCGACCTTGGCTTGAGCACTCACAGAGTCAAATGCCCTGTAGACAAGAATTTCAGGTGACCATCAGAGCCTCAATTTCATCAAACGAATTATCTTGAGATTTGTCTTCAGCTCAAATTTCGACAGATTGTATTCACACTTTTCGTCCTTAAAACGTGTGGCCATCGGTAGCAAGTGACTTTTTACAACTCACTTAACCCATTTTTCAACATGCCACTTTTAAACTTATCAGCAAAGACTAAATCTGATGGAAATGCTGAATATCTAGGCAAAAGAATGGTGTCATTTTTTAAATGTAGGAAAAGCAAATATTTCATTTCCTACAATATTTTCAATAGTCAACAGAGGTCATAAAAGTCTTTTAGGGAGGAAAGGGTTAACAAACTGTGATTTATTTTTAGTCCCGAACAAGTAACGAAGGTGGTATTAAGGTTTGCTATTTTAAACTCAGTCACAATAAAAGTATATGATGAATAGGAAGACTATCTTGGAGAAAGAAAAATACCAATTTTGAATCGCTTTGTTGTGGGAAATGGAGCATTTTCTCATTATAAGCAGATGTTCCATTACCCACAGTGTTTTCAATAGTCCACAGCTACAGAGGCGTCAAAATGCGTATTAATGGAGTAAATGTTTAAACTAGATAGTTTCATGTATAACGGATATTCAATGTTATCATTTGTTTCTGTTATTAAACCATTGACTTCTTATAAGTCCCTTGTGGCACATCTGTGTCAGACAAATATTGATAATATTGTAGAATATGAAGCATATGCTTTTCAAAGCAAATGCTGCATTTGCCACATTATTTTCAATAAACATAAAATGCCCTTTTTCTTTAACCTAGAGATTATCCTTTTCATCCGATAATTTCCTTGTAGATAAGACAAAACTAGCAAATGGAGTAAAGCATTAATATATACTTCAGGCTAATCGTGGTGGCAGAGAAACAGAATGTGTATGACAAGTTTCCCATAACACTGATCAACAGACTAGAGAAACATTGCCTCACCCTTAGCAACATGCTGTCGCCAGAGCAACACAAGCTTGTTAACAAATTGGCACTTTGGGCCAGAAACTTTGTGAAACAATACAGGGCCTCACAGTATGCAAGGTAAAAAAGCATCCTTCAAAATTGATTGCCAGCAGTTTCGATTCAACCTATCTGCGAAACTGTTATTTGTTGACAGTTTAGATAAATATTGCTTCATAAATTAATTGGAGCATATTAAATCATTGGGCGTAATCCACGTGGTTTTTATGAGTAAGAAATGCATGTAGTGAAGACCCGGAAGAGACGTCAATGTGTACAATGTCGTAAGGTTTGTCACCATACAGTGTCACTCCAAACACACTTTTATTGCTTATACCTTTATGGTTTTAGTGTCAAACAGCCTTGATCCAGATCAAATGCAGATTCTCTATGTGTCTCATCTGCATCCAGGTAGTTTGCATGTTTCAGTCTGTTACTAAAGTAGTTTTAGTCATTAACTTTCTCTTTCAGAAAGGAGAGGATGATAAGCGATGTGTTTGTGGGTTACAATGATGACACATGTTCTGCCCTAGTGATGCATGCCTGGCCGGCTAACCTACAAAAGACCGATGACAAGACACAAGATGACGTAAGCAATTCCACCATGATTATGCAAACAGCATCTGCCCCAGTACTTGCAACTGTTATAAAAAGTGCAAACAGCTTGGATCCTGATGATAGGAGGAGAAACTGCTTGAGCTTAGGATAACGGTTCAACAATCATCTGAAGATATTTGACAAACACACATTTTAAGAGGGTTAAGGATCTCCCATGTCCTACTGATCTTCGCTTTGATCTAAAATAGACTCTTAGATGCTTGACCCAGGCTTCTTGTTTATTTTAATGTGGTTGATAACGGCGGAAAAGGATTAATGATTTATCATTCATATCCCTTTCTTTAGAAGATTGCATGCCTTCAAAGGTGTAATAATTGACATATTCATTTAACCTTTACTCCAGAGATACGCATTTCGATGCATCCAAAGCAGATTACTATTGAAAACATAGTTGGAAATGAAGCAATTGGTTAAAATAAGTTTGACTGTATTGCTTTTTTGTAGATTCTCTATGAATCCAAAAAGCTGCTGCTGTGGTGTGCCACGCCAGACGCCGTAGTGAGACTCAGCAAGAGTTACCTTGACCACCAGGAACAGCGGAAGATGAAGGACATCTACCACCAACAGCAGGCTCACGATAACATCGCCCAGTACCTGAACCACATGATCGTTAGGGAAGGACGCAAACAGCTTTTTGCCCAGGTACAGTTAACTGTTAACGTTATATGCTACTTTAGACGCATTCACAATGAAATCATCTGATGAAAAGGAAGAATATATGTGTAAAAGTATGTAGGTTATGAACACTTATAACGAATCATGTTGTCCAAGCCCCTGTTTATGACGATATTGGTAGAGTGCTTCACGCCACACCTCGTGGTCCCTTGTATGATTCCTGGTCCGAATGATTTTTCTCTAACGGATTGTCTGGATACATTTTGCGTCTCATCGTGGGACCATGACTGAAATGCTCCGGGTTCTTTGCAAATTGAGCTCCATGCCTTAGGAAGTTCTGGCCGAATTTCAACTTGATAGAGTACGTAGAATCAAGGAAAATATATTTTGTAAATTTCCATGTATACCTCTTGCCTAGTAAAAAGCTCTTATATTCCTGATGCAGGTGACGACACACTCGAAGCTCCTACCAACTGCACACAAGAAAGAACTATCTGAAGCGACACATATCTCTTTTGATCGAATCATGCTCATGGACATTCTGTCATCCTTTGACACAGAACAGCAGTTCAGCAACAAAATACAGTAGGTACTTGTAATTAGCTATAATCGTTTGCACGTTTTGGGCATGTCAGTTTTCCAGTGATCCAGATTTGAAATTAGGTTTTTAAGTATCTCATAAAATATTCTTCAAATTCTGTCATGGTCATGCAACCAATTCATGTCCATACCTCGAAGTCACGGCAACAAATCAAGTTATTCCTTTAATTTAGTTTCTGGTCTGAAACTCTTAAGTACATTTGAAGAATTTCATAGAACTTGGCACATAATTTCTTCATATCAATACATCATGTGATGCTTGGCAATTCTAGAACTGAATCTCAAAAGTTGAGGTCACAAATAGAGGCTATCCTTTACTTTAATTTCCACTATGTAACTCTGACATATGTACATTGATAGGTTTTCACGTTAGATGTGTTGCCACAAATGTTCTTCATCTCAAAACATATCTAAAATATCTTTAGTCAATAATTCCTCCATGCAATGACATACTTTCATATAAAATTGCTATAAACATCGAAATTATTTGTTGTGTGACACGTGAGTTGTCATATCTCAAATGCCAAAGTCACAGGTCAAGTCCGTCCTCTGAATTATGTCCATTCCCTTATAGCTTTATACATATGCATATTTTTGTACGTCACCGTTATGTAATTGAATGCGTTGTATTGTGACATAATATGTACTTGAACTGTTTGATAATTTAGTCAGTAGTTTTTCAAAGTGCTATGCAAATGCAGTCGCACTTCAAATATAAGCAGGGGTGAATTCGGTCTTCTATTCTCATAGCAGGGGAATATTTTCTTTCATATTAAAGCAGATCATAGGAAACATGATGAAACAGCAAACGAAAAACTGTTGTTTGCCTTACTTAAGAGAAGCCGATAAATAGTCCCAATTTTCTATACAAAAAACATACATGTGAGACAACCCACACATTCCACACTCTAATGTCAAACAGCATTTAGGGGTGCATTTGTTACTTACTGCGACAACTCTTGTTGAAAATACAATCAGTGTATCCAGCAGCTGATCTAACCTTTTTCTCCACAAGATATTTTAAGACAAATCCACAAAGAAAGAATCTGATGAAAAATATGAAAATCTAGGCAAATGAAAAATACCATTTTTGAATTTTATAGAAGTCATTATGGAAATCGAAGCCTTCCTCATAGCGAACAAATGCTTCATTTCCTACAATGCTTTCAAAAGTGATCAGTAACAGAGGCGCTAAAAGACCCTTCTGTCGAGGAGAGGGTTAAGTCACTTGATGTTTCATTTGGAAATCATTAATATGTCATAACAAACAGAAGGTGGAATATGTGTTAAAGTGAGTGTACCATAGGGCAAAGTACACTATTTGTGTAAGGCACTTAAAAAATAATATGTTTCCTAACTCATGTATTATGTTTATAGCTGTCTGTTCTATAGTGGGAGAAACGATATTCTTTACCGTTACAATGCTAACATAGGGTAATCTAAATGCAAATATTATGGAAATATGACAACGGCCTGGCCATTTGTGAAGATTTTATTTCTGTAAGTGATACATATCAGATGCACAGTTCTCACACGTTAGATGGTAAAATGTCTCCCACTATCTGATTGAGTCACTGTTTACTTTCATCCCGTTACAGACAATTCTTGAAGCAGCGTGAGGACGAAGCCAGTATGCTGATCGTGCAGTGTGACTCCGGTAACAAGAACGCCAACCTGGTGGCGTGTGCTAGATACTGTGTCATGGACGAGTTTGAGAATGTTCGTGAGGAGCTCCATGCCTCAGTCCATATTATTTTCATTATCCAGCTGCCCAGGATTGCCAGCGGTTGCTTTACAGGGATTCAGGTACAGATTTCACCCTTTATTCTATATGCTATTTTTTTTAAACTTATCTGAAAGGAAAGAAGTGGAATAATATCAAATGGAAAGGGAAATGCAATTTGTGAATGGTTTTAAAAACATTGAGGGAAATGGATAATTTGCTGTATTTCCCACGCTTTTTCCAAAGGTCATCTGCTAAAGAGGCTCCAAAAGGCTTATTTATGCCATATTCTATTTTTAAACAAGTAGATTAATCAAATGAAAAATCTCCAAGAGAAAGCAATCTTATAATTCTAAATTACTCATTATGACCAAATGCTCCATTACGACATTGTGTTGTTATGTCATTGGTTGCAGAGGCATCAAAATAATTATCTATTTGGTAAAGGTTAAAGTAATTAAAGGACTCTGCTTATCCGTTATGTCCACACCATTAATATCGTTTTGGCATTCTCGAGTTATGACTTCAGTGTAGCCATTTTGTTTAGGGGGGTATTTTGTGTCACTTTGACATGCTTTGTATAGATACTTAATTTGAAATTAATGAGCTTTTACACTCAACCTCATATACATATTTATACGCATTTTGGTAAACACAGTTTAGACCCTGCTCAGACAGTTCTTGAGGGAGCTGTTTGATAAGGGTCAGGTTTGTTTGCCTGTCGTATATGATGGACCTTACTTTAACGTGACAGTCCTGGAAAACAACTGCTTTATCTACATGCTTAATGAAATAATTGATAAAAAGTCCGAGGGGTTAGGTCGTATCATTTATACATGTATTCATTAAGTTTCTGGCTACACAAAAGTAAGTGATGGTGGCTTATGTTTTTATACAGTGTGGGGTATGGCACTCTGTCCACATTGACGACCTGCGAGTGGCCGATGCTGACCTGCCAACATTACAAGACATGGAGGGGAAAACTGTCGCTGCATTGCTGGATTCTGCAGTTGGACAGACGGAGCCCATAGAAACAAAATAATCTTCTGAAATACCAAGGTGAAGATTACACATTGAAAATATGTATAGTCAAACCTGTGGTGGTCACTCAAAAATGAGACATCTTTAAGACATATCGTCGCTTAATGCAGAATAAATGAAATGAAGAAAACTCTCAAAAGAGCAGTATTATAGATTAGGTGAACCGCATCATTAGGTCGGTGATGCTTAAAGCATGTTTCTATGGTAAATAGTGCGACCGATAACGAGTTGAGTTTGACACTTGAGTTTCTGTAATCGTTGCATTAAACTAATCTAATTCTAATTCCACTTTTCCCTGTTTTCGACGTCACTTTTGTCACGGAGATAATTCAAAGTCTCGATCGTAAGTAATCGACTTTGAAAATGAAAGTTGAAATGAAGTGTATCGGACGCGTAGTTTTAATGCAAATTGTATGCACTTAAAGCAAATTCTAACACTTCATCTACTTCTTACTACTTTCACATATGCGTTAAATCTGTAACTAACATAAAATGGAGTAGCTCAATAGAAGAAATCCTATATGTCTAACTTGACTATCAAAGAAAATAAAGGTGTCGTGACCTTCAAGCTGTATAGATCTATTTAATGCACTTTATGTATGGTAACGATATATTTCTTTGAAACTGTTCTGCTAAATAATGCTATTTTTCCATCTCTTAAAATGTTCAAACCATCCATTTACAAGACATACGCAAATAAAGTGGGCCCGCAAATAAAGTGGGCCCAGCTTAATCAGAGTCGACACTATGAGCTAAATAAGATAATTAGATTGACATTGTTTAATTGATCAACACTATTAACAGGGAAGGGGTAAGGGGCAATGTTGGATTCACGAGAATAAAATGCATATACGTTGGAGGGTAGCTCAACTTTAATACATTTTCTCAGAGTGCTGTATTACAAGGCATAAACTATGTACATCATATATTTTGAGCGAAAGAGTAACCTACAATATTGGTTTATAAATACTAGTTGGCATTTCATATCATATTAACAGCTGTAAGCAACAGGCAAATGAAATTAAAGTCAAGCCTAGACTCTAGATTATTATCTGTAATAATCAATCGAGAGATTGACACGATAGATCTTCTTCTAAATGAAATGACAACATAAATGAATAAATTCAACTATAAAATATATTAATAATCTTCCTTATAAATACTTATTTCAAAACCATCAAGAGGGCAACCTTTCTTTGTTCAAATGCTAAACAAATGACATGATAAAGGAAACTTAAAAAGTGTACCTCCTTCCACACCCAAACCCCAGACAGTAGCTGTTTTTTTTAAAATGTAGAACTTACTTTCTTATATGTCTTGCAAAAATTGTTAAAACAAGGGATAACTTAAGGATGAAACAAATTTGGTTTGATACATACAAATATTTTAATGCTTTTAAAGAAAGTCATTGTTAAATTAATTACAAAATGGGCCGT
Source organism: Macoma nasuta (assembly GCA_032359355.1). Classification (NCBI taxonomy): domain Eukaryota; kingdom Metazoa; phylum Mollusca; class Bivalvia; order Cardiida; family Tellinidae; genus Macoma; species Macoma nasuta. Next base: position 320 of record JAULCE010323730.1, on the reverse strand, counting down.
TATTTTGAAAATCGGCCTGCCTCCATTTTGCTCCTACTCCCTTTTAGGTATCTAGATTTATCCCTACACAACTCAAATTGGTTCCCGTACAACTTTCTTCTCTGCAACGTGTGTGGCAGACACCGGTACTCGCTTGATGTTTTCATAATGTCAGGTCCGTCTCCAAATCCTACACGAGTGAAGTTTTTGTTTATGAAACATTAGAAATGAGCAATTAATGAACGAAATTTTCAATTCTATTAAGGTTTTGTTAAATGATAAGGTAAATAAACCAGTATGCAATCAATACATTCAGGAATACAGGTCCATATCTATGAAGT
>JAULCE010323508.1:0-10501 GCA_032359355.1 Macoma nasuta | reverse complement strand
AGTTATGGTTCTTGTACACTGCACTTCCTCTCATTGAGCTCTACCATTGTATGAAGTTATATGAAATTCCATCCAGTGGTTTTCAAGTTATGCTTTGGACAAGAAAAAGTAACAAAGGGCAATAACTCCGTAATTAAGCAAAAAAGAGTTATGGTTTTTGTACACTGCACTTCCTCTCATTGAGATCAATCATTGTATGAAGTTATATGAAATTCCCTCCAGTAGTTTTTAAGTTATGCTCCGGACAAGAAAGTGTTACGGACCGTTAGACGGAAGGACGGACAGACAGACAGACCGCCAGACGAAGGCCATTCCTATAATCCCCACTCCACTTGGGGGATTAAAAATATCCTGCAAAGTTTACTGCAACATATATGATAGTTACATCATCTTTACTGTCTAAAAGCATCTGAGGATTTTTAAAGTTTAAAAATAAAATGGCTTGTAAAATTGAACCAACATTATGTATCAAAATATATTATTTTAATACAGTACAAAAGTTCCAAAGCTACATAGTTTTCTGTACCAAATTACAAGTGATACAAAACCTCTTGACTTGATATTTTTCTCAAAATAAAATACAGTCAAAACTTATGTCAAACTAAGAGGGAATGTGACTATTTTTGAAATTACGTGCAGTTCCAATAAAACACAAACTTCGGGTATTTTGAACTAATCAAAACTTAGACACATTATCATAAATTATAGCACTTAGTTTTTGTTAAGATTTCTGTTTCGATGAAAGTGTGAATTCCATTTATCAGAGTTTGAGACAATAGGCTTTGACTATACTTCACTGTAAACTTTTGAAGTAAATAAACAAAGATGTTAAGATAAGGGTGTGTAGATAAACCATTTTCATTGAAATAACCTTTTCTTATGAAACCCTATGTTGTGACAATTTATAAGAATAGTCTTTTGACATTGATTCTATTGAGTGGTCACAACACAGGGTTTCTAAAAGAAATATGAATGTAATCATTTGATTTTTCTTTTCCCTCATAGAAATGCATTTTCTCACCTCTGTAGTACTTGAACTTTCAAAACATTGTGGGAAATGATGGCAAATGCTCCATTTTCCACAATAATTTCAAAGCCATTCAGAATTGGCATTTTTGTTTCCATTAGATATCCATCCTTTTCATCAGATTCTTTCTTTGGGGAAGACTCTAAAAATAGCATATTAGTAAAAGAGTTACACATTCTTGCCCTTTGCACCAATAATAGGAACAAAGTCTGAAGGAATATTTAAGTATAACACATTCTCATGTTTTTGAAGATTTGCAAGATTGGGCCCTGGAATATCTACACAATACATTTGCAGGTCTGTTTATGAGACAGAATTATCGATACCCCCTGGGTATCTACTGACACCGAGGACTCCACTACACCATTCTTATAGGAAATGTACAGGCATGTATGCCTCCTACTGGGACAATATCTATTTCCAGCAAATTCTTCACTCAACACAGATGTATCCATATTACATGCTTGCTTTAGATATTTTCCCAACTTCGTCTTTGTGTTTAATGGTCCATAAGGAAAAAAGCCCATAGTTTACAAGTGTCACACATTTTGTGAAGACAGGGTTTAGTTTAAGATGAAATAAGAAACGGGTTTTCAGCTGTCATTCTTTACTTAAGATATTGAGCAGAAATGCAAATTCAATTTTTAGCAACAGTGACCTTGACCCAATTAACCCCAAAATGTCAGCTATCTTTTTATCAAGTTTGGTTACTATACCTCATTCCTGACTAAAGTAATTGAGCCAAAACTGTTTTTCTATTTTTAGCAACAGTGACCTTGACCGGATTAACCCCAAATACAGTCCCAACCTTTGTCTTCATGTAGCTATCTATATACCAAGTTTGGTTGCTATACCTCATTCCTGAATAAGTTAATGAGCGGAAACGGAAAGTTGATGTCCGCCCGCCTGCAAAACAACATACCCCATTTTAATAACCAGTTTTTTCCCCCTCAAAAACCTGGTTAAAAGTATAGACCAAAATGATTTGGGTCTATATTGTATGCACCTCCATAAGTCTTAATTTGCGACAGAATGTGTAACAAATAGTAAATCGCAAGGTTTTTTTTCCCCCATAGTGGAGAACATTGTCAGTATAATACTTATCAATCAACTTTATTCGCAATGTCTTAAATACTACAGGACACGCTACCCTCAATAAGCCCTTTACTCCACCGAAGTGCCTTTTAGCACCTCTGTAACCAATGACTTTTGAAAACATTGCAGGAAATGGAACATTTGCTCATATTGAGCAAATATTCCATTTCTTACAATGATTTTAATTCAATTCAAATAATATGGCAATTTTCTTTTTCATATATTTTCATATTTTTTTTATCAAATTCTTTATTTGTGGAATAATCCTAAATTAGCTTGGGGAGGAAAGGGCTAGGAATAGTTCATACCATAACATATTTATGAAATATTCATTAAAGTAATATTTCTTTTCCATCACGAACACTCGTCAGTTGTGTAGAATGCACTATATTTGGCTCCGCATTCACCGGAGTTTCTAAATTTGAGATGTTTTCTCAACCTCAAATGTTAAATAATCGGATTTAACTCACAACATCAAGGTCTCTTGCATAACATTGTAGTGTCAGGGAAAAACTGATATTTTTGACAGACAGCTACAATGTTACTGAAGAAGCAAGAACATATATTCTGAAGTTGAACTTTCAAGGTTGAATAAAATATCTTCAAGAAGCTTTGTGAATTTAGACTATAGAGCATTTATTGTAATTGTGAAGTGTCCAATATGGAATGTGATAGCCTTCACATCTTAAATATGCATAATTCTGGTCAAACATCACAGGTTGAACAAACTTAAATCTGGATTTCAACCGATCATTTGAAGCTATTGAAATGTGTAAAAGTTAAAATAATAAGGCAACACTATTTAACTGTCTGGCTAGTTTAGGAATACTACACATAGGCCGATATAAAACTTTCTTCACAACACAAAAATATAGCTTTTGGTGCACCTTAGCTTCAAACTTAATGGATGGTCAAAATGAAAACATTACAACAATAATTTCTGATTAATTCATGATTTAATGTAGTCTCAGGTTTTCTTCTATGTTGAGCTTAACACTTATCTTCCACTAGATGTATGACATACAAATAATCTGTTAACTTAACAACAAAAATGAGGTTTCTATTTGAAAAATGAGCATCACTACATGTCAAATCAGTACACAGACACATTTTACAGCAAGGCTTTAGATAAAAGGTTGCATGATCCATCTAAAACAATGGCTCCCAGCTTCTACTAAATTTGTAGAAATTGAAGTCATTCTCCGCTCTCAAGTCTGAGAATGTGTTGGTGGAATTCAATACCCAATTTTGTTTTCCTTTACCAAACTGTATCTTGTGACCATTCATTAGAATCACCTCATTGTGGTGGTCACAAGATAGGGTTTATGAGAAATAAGAAGCTGGTATAAAGGAAAAGGGCTTCATTACATGCCTCTTATTTAAAGTTCTGCTAAACATTTCGAGCTATGGTAGCATATTGAGTATAAATGTACATAGACAGTAGTTGTAGCGGGAAAACTTGCATAAAGAAAGCAATGAAGACCTCTTTCAATCAGGTCTGTGGCATATACATAATCAGAATCCCATTAACAAAAAAATACAATCACAGCAGCAATTAACAAATTGAAGCCAGATCAGGTGTTTAGAATCTGTTATGACAGAGTGCAAATATGGCTGAAACAATGATTGTTAGTAGCACTTTGTTTTATATACTTATATTGAAGTATAAATGGAATATATTGCAAGTAGGACAATCAGAATTTTTTTTATAGAGAGGCTTTCAACTTTCTACATATAAGTTTGTCCCGTCATATACATACACATTTGCAATAACTCTAGAGATTAACTAACTGGTGAATTCTTATCTCGATGTGGGAGGGAAGGGCTTATAACACAGGGTCTAAATATTACAACAGTTTTTACCTTTATATATAAACTATCGCATGAACCAACGATATTTGTATCCCAACCATTACAGAATCATTTGTATTCATTCTCACAGTATTATGACAGTCATGTGATCCACATACTCATTTTTAAAACAATATTTTTTATGTACAAAATACATCATATTTAAGACATAAGACATTTGTATCAACTACACAAATAACACACATGGGCCAGAACACATACCAATGTTTCAAACTCAAGAATAATCTCAAACACTATTGTTCGATTCCAAGAACCGTGTTTCATGGAACCATTTAAATTGTAATTTTGCCAAGGTCCAAATTTAGACTTGATTTCACTCAATTTTATAACTGTTAGTGACAGAAAAATGTGTGTTTTCACTAGCAGTCAAATTATTAATGAAGATGCAAAAGAAATGGGTGTGTTTGTAACACAGGGGCTACCTTCTAAAATGAGCATAAGAGACCAGGGCTACCTTCTAAAATGAGCATAAGAGAATATTCTTGTGCTTGATGATTGATGGTAAATTGTTTTCCCGTTTACCATTTCTCTCACTCCGCATACAACCTGTAGGTAACCCAGTCTACATGTCAAAGCCATTCTTTGTTTCTCATAGGGTTGTACACAGAAATAATTTACATCAAGATGAGTGGCAAAAATATATGATCAGCAGTCCTTGGTTAACAATGGGGTGCACAATGATACAAAACTTGAATGAACTCTTTGTTTTGAAGAAAGTTCCCTGTATATGATTAATCCTTTTCTTGCTTATCATGTATATTTATGTTTTATCCTAAAACAGTGTAAACCTAGATCAGAATATCCTTAAGGTTGTATGATCAGTGTATACACTGTTTGCAAAAAGGAATTGTTTAATGCTTTTTTTTATTGTCCATGCAAATAGAATCCTTCTGTAATATGCCAAAGTAATAATTCTGATCATCAATATTCACAGAGGGCGGGGTCTCATAATTATGCAAATTTAGAAAGAGAAGGGCTAAATGATCATATATGTAGATATCAGTGCATATTATTTATCAAGGTCTCTATTTTCTCATTCAAACCATTTCTTAAGATCACTCATCAGATTCAGCCCATTTTCTTTCAAGCAATGTAGACCAAGACCAGACAGTCACTAGAGGATCTGCCCCGTTTGCCTGCTGCATATGTTTGGTCTTAAGTCTACCCTGGAAAAGGTTTTTATTATCTACTGTTACATGCTAAACATAATACATAAATTTGTTAATATGCCAAGGGTGTGGAATTTTCACATCAATATTTATTAAGTAAGGAATTAAGCACTAGGCACATATTTTCCTATGGTTTTTCTGCTGCAATCTTAAAATTAGATTTTTTGCCAAAACTTTTTCGATACTGTAATCAGTGTCAACAAGTTTCAGTCCTGATGAGATTGCAGTGTTACATGGCTTCTTATCTAGATCCAAACTGTTTGTGCGAAGAAATCACCAAGTAGCTTGCAAACTTGATGTTTCATTTCCATTTAAACTTGAATGTCTAACCTACTTCGGACCCTGATAATACTCAAATTTAACCGCATCTGGGTAAAAACAGTTTCGAGATTCCCTTGAAGTATTATTAGTTTCAGGAACATGTATGTCTTTTTCACCTTTGAATGACTTACAATGGGGTGGACTGTATTAACCCTTCCCCCCCACAAAAGGCCTTTTAGTGTCCCTGTAACAATGGTTAGTGAAATCATTTTAGGAAATGGAGCATTTTGCTTGTAATTAGAAAATGCTTAATTTCCTACAATGATTTCAGTACAATTACAAAATGGCATTTTTCTTTTGCCTAGATTTACCTTTTGTGTATTAGTCTAACAACAACTTGTGGAGGAAAGGGTTAAACTTAGACAACTACACTTATAGCAGGGTGAAGCTAGGTCTGAGTGTAACGAGGTCTCCATACACGGTAGTAATTATTTACCTGAGGAAAAAACCCACAAGCTGATATTACCATAAAGTGATGTGTGTGGTATAATTGAGCAAAGAGTTAAATAGCTTAGGCAAAGTCTGATCAGAATCAGACTGGTCCCCCAGGAGCAGTCTGATCCAAGTCTACACTATTTGTCAATTTTCTGCTGGCCAAAAAACTTTAAACCTTAGTTGTGAACATTCATTGGAATTGTCTTTTCTAAAATGTTTAGAATAAATTTCATCATAAACCTTTACCTTGTGAAAACTGAATAGGATCATCCTTAAAAGACAATTCTAACAAGTGATCACAGTTTAGGGCATAAGGATTTTAACAGTTCAAATATTTCAACCTATCTTGGGTTCTGTTATAGAGTACACTTTATCCTTTTTCTGAACTATACTGATGCAGATTAGATATTACAAATGTCAGACGAAAATTAACTTTTAGAATTTACTGTCAGATACGTCTGAGTATTAATTAACATTTAATGTTTGTTGTGCAAAAAGCTCATGATATGGACATATGGATTTTACAAATTGCAGTGTTGAAGTAAAGTGTTTCTTAAATATTTTAATAATTTTATTTTTCTAACTGAATATCAGACTTTTTCCATCAAATCTAATTTGTGACCACACATTACAATTGTTTTGAAAAAAAAAGAAGACATTTAAATGAGTGGTCCCAACATAGGGTTTGGTGGACAAATGAGGATGCTGCATGTCCTTCATGTTTCAAAGCTTAATCCGTTACAGAGATGTTACAGAGATGCCAAAATGTTTACCCCATTATAAGGGGTTCAGTAATTGATATGCACCGTTATCTACATTTATGAAACATGGTACCTGTAGTAGGACTTTAACAGGCTTTTAAATAGGTCTTAAACATGACATTCCATAACACATTTCTATCATTGCTATCCATTTTACAAGACCTATCCTTTCTATTGAGAAGCACAACTAGGGAATTGAATATTGTATATTAAACGACTGACATCATCATATTGCAATGTACCGTAGTAACTCTTTAAGCCACTCCTAGCAATGCTGTAATAATCATTCACTCTGGACAAGCTCATTTCTTCAGTTTTGTGTACACAATGATCCAATAGAGACCAAAAGTTTAGAACCTAATCAGACCACTTCTTAGGGAACAGTCTGATCAAGGTCTCCACTATCAAGGTCTTCACCAGTTGCCAATGTCTTACTGGCTAAGGACAAAATAAGAGTAATAACGGTACAAATTGAAATCACTAATAAACTAAAGTGCCATATTTCTGTTGTTATGTCTGACATATGGTAAGAATTCAAGTTGAACCACCAAGGAAATAATGAAACTTCTAGAAGAGAACTAGTGTTCCAAACTTCATGACCACTTATTAGAATTGCTTGATTTCCCCAACGCCTTTCTGTTTTACAGCAATATCAAAAGTTACCTTCAGACATGCAGACTATGAGCAGTTTCCACATCTCTGATTCAGTATTTGATCAAGGTCGACACTGTCAGACTCTAATCAAAAGCCTAAATACTGTTTATATTATCGTCAGGGACCATTCCCTAGATGTCTCTCTTACTGTTTTCTATAATAAACCCCCAAATTAAGGTGCCTTCTTCAAATGCTAAAATTCTTTAATCTCTACCAAACCCTTTGTTTCGACCAATCAGTACAGTGACCAAGAAACGATTCCAATGAGTGGTCACAACATAGGATTTGGCAGAGAAATGTACAAATTTGTATTAGAAAAATGCTTAATCTCTGCTAACCCATCTACAATCGTGTATAGTACAAGGGAGGCCATGTTTATCCTTTTCCAAGACGCTGGAATAACGACGAATAATGGCAGTGAACAGTGAAATGACGTCGAGTCAGCAATTCTGAGTATACCACCTAGACACACACATTCATACTGTGCTACCGCTATATTTTGACAACGTCACTCTTTGTTTACAAGTTTATAATTTCAAAAGGATATTGCAAAATGTCAAACAATATAGACCCTGATCATAGGGCTCCTGTAGAGAAATAAAGAGATTACAACTTTATTGTTGACATTGTAATATAAACTTCTCCATATGATTAAAAGAGTAAAGTGACGTCACTGTCAAAATATACGGGTAGGACTATAGTCATACACACTTGTACATTGTATTTCAATAAGTTATCGTTTTGTCGATACCTAGGAATCTGACTATTTACAAATGAACGACTTGGGTCACACGACCCTGAACAATGACACAGTAAATGTTTCACAGTTTATCAGTTTCGAATATCGTCATCATCCACCAAGACAACACAGGAGAATACTCTCGTGGAAATTGGACCACACCTTTCAAAAGTAACCCAGTAACCATGGCAACCCCACAACCACAATTTCACTTGATTTTAACCATATTTTTTCATTAACTATATACAAAAGTTCCAACAGTGAAATTGTGATGAGTTAATGCGCAGAAGAAATGTGACTTGTGATGTTGATCTCCCACCAGCCAATGGAAACACAGACAATTTACAGAGTATTTTTAGTAACTCTCGTCCTCTTCATAACTGCGGCGCATTCTTTTCCGCTGAGGCTCGTGTTCACTGGGCCTGGAATCCTGAAAAATATAGAATAAACATTGGAGTTAATATTGAGGTAGAACTTTAGTTGAGATGATGCTCAATTTCATTATGTCAACTTCAGATTTAAAGTACCACTGCACTTAACCTGTAATGATGCTATTTGCAACGATTATCAACACTGATTTGGCGATAAGGGTTAACCCTTTACCTGCATAATTTTCTTACATGACACTGTCCACTGTGAATAATAATTAAGTGAATTATTTCAGTGACTGACCAAAGATTATGGTTGATTTTTGCGTGGAAAGTAAAGAAAGCCAATTGCAGTGACCCTTGTATGCAAACAGTGATGGACCTTATAAGCCAAATCTTTTAGGGTAATCAGCAAGAGACAAATTAATATTATACAAAAGACACTCAATCTGAAGGGGAATTGTGTAAGTACCAGACAGCTAAGATGTAGATCAGACATCTCGTAAAGTGTATCTGATCTACATCTATGTTGTTTGCATTATGTTAACAGGTTGCAATAGACATGGTATCTGCTAGCCCTTAACCCTGTCCTCCCTTTTAGCGCATCTCTAACTGATGACTATTAAACACATTGTAGGAAATAAAGCATTTGCTCGTAACAAGCAAAATGTTCTATTTAATGCAATGATTTCAATACAATTCAATAATGGCATTTTCCTTTTGCCTAGATTTTCATATTTTTCAACTGATTCTTTCCTTGTTGATTAGTCTAAAATTAGTGTGTAGAGGAAAGGGTTAACATGCAGCCAAGCTTCTGTCTGCTCCTTGTCTCCTCCATAGTTAACATCAAGCTTGGCACAAACTACTGGCTTCATATCCCAAAGCTTTCATCTGCATCTGATCATGATTCAAACTATTGCGATGGCTTGGTGCAAAACTATTGTAACTCCTTCAAATTTGTGAAGGAGTTACAATATGTGAGAAATAGGACAAAGGTTAAAATCTTGCTATTTCAGTTATATACCACCTAGATTTCTGAAGAAGACGTTCAAGTCAAGACACATGCAAGAAACGTGTTGTTTTGATTATTTTCCTATTTATTTCAGTTAATCTAATCTATTACAAAATACTTTACACAGAGAATGGTGGTGGCATATTGAAATATTTTTCAGTTATTCAATAAAATTGAAAATGCTAAACCTTTTCAACACTTAATCACTCTTATGAGATAATTATTTTCCAAATGAGTTTCGTGCCTTCTTGGTTTTGGCAGAAATAAAATCTGTCAAACAGATTGGATCTCAAATCAGGCCCAACAAAATATGGAGCCTCATCCGAATCCAAACTGTTTGCAAAAGTAAACAACGATCACCAAGATTGGTTTGTTCTGCTGAAAGGGCCAATATTAGAGACGCTATAGAATTCACTCCACTACACAATATTAGCCGTTTTCCCACTACACTATCTATATTCATCCTGATTAATACAGTTGTGGAGTCAATAGTATTCAATGAGATGACAAGTTTTGTCATTAATATTATTAATATAACAATATCTAGGATATTGCTGTAAGAGATATGATTACACTGCACTCACAATTCTGCAGCTAATAGACCCCAAACTGCCAGCTCGCAGACAAGCCAACCTTAACCATGAACACAAAAAGCAACAATACTGTGTAAAGCAACATTACAACAATAGTGCAAATCTCCTAGAAATGTTGTTGGTCAATTTGTTAAAACATCTATTTCCTTAATTCTTCCGCAAACCCAATAGTGTGCCTATTAACCCTTGTCCACAGAAGAATTTTTTTTTCAGCCTCTATAGCAGATGACTATTGAAAATGCTTCATTTCCTACAAATTTTGCAATACAATTCAAAAATGGCAATTTTCCTTTGACTCCCTACAGAAAATCAAACTGGGATCCCACCGGGATCCGACCGGGATCCCGGTGGGATGATTAAATCCCAGTGGGATAATCAAATCCCAGTGGGATGGAAATTAATCCCAGTGGGATACTGGTGACCGGGATCCCGGTGACTGGGATCCCGGTGAACAT
>JAULCE010323397.1:0-10502 GCA_032359355.1 Macoma nasuta | reverse complement strand
GTATAGGAAAGGTGGTAAGACCAAAAGTAAGAATTTGTTTTGTTTTTAATGAGATGGGCAATTTAATGAAATATATATAATATACGTCTCACATTAAGCTGCACATCATGGGTTTTCTGCCATCATCATGTAATTACCATTTTTCCAAAATTGCACGTACGTGGTGGCTTTAGGAAAACTATTACAGTGGGAGAAATACTATTGTTTACCGTTTCAAGGCTAACGTAACGCAAACGAAATGCAAATACGATGGAAATTGACACTTTTCTAGCCACCTTTTGAATATTTATTACTATACATGTCAAACATTTTGGAGTTAGATAAAACGCCGAGTTACTCGGCGTCTGATCTGACTCCATACTGTTTTTACTTATTGACAGTGTTCAATATCTAACACGTAAGATGGTAAAGAATACAGTTTCTCTCCCTTTCTACCAGCGCCCAACTCAGATATATCAACTGGTTAAATTTTCAACATCAGAGTTCTCACCTTTTCAAGTGGTAACAGTAACGATTTATATAAGATGAAACCCATACTGTCATTACTGATAAACAAACGGTTCTTGTTTACCAGAACTCCAAAGCATTTTGATTGACAGCTGTAGTACACTTCTGAGAAAATTAGCACGATGCATTTATACTGTTTCGCTGATCCATTATCTGATCGATACCACAGAAACTGCCGATGCAATACTGACAAAAAGTCTCCGAGATAATCTCATTTCAGTATATTCTTTTTATCTATTTGCCGTAGATATATATCGCTTTTATTTTTTCACCTCCTGTTTGATAAAGGTCTGACATATTTATGACAATGTTTAGGCTGTGAATGTGATAAGAAATAATAATGTTATCAAGTAAACCAGATATTTTCTACAGTTCTCGATTGTATAATAGAGTTGTCGTCTGAAATCGGAAACAAACTGTTTTGAGTTTTCTCCAACACGTTACGAGTATGGCTAGGTTTGTTAATTGACAGGTTACAATCTAAGCAACGGAATCAACTCTTTCGCCGCTAATTTGAAAAGTGTCGGCTGTAACTAGCTAGTTTTGGATCAAAATTGAAATCCTAATATTCTGACTAAATTTTGATGCAAAAGAGTGAAGTCCCTGATAAGATGCCGCCTTCTAAGGCGGCGTCTGATCTTGGACTTCACTTTTGTGCAATGTTGTTTTGAGTCGCTTTTCGCGGTGAAAGAATTAAGGGTCAATATAATGAGATGATAACGACTTGTCTGTTCAAATATCTTTGATTTTGACAAAACTCGATGAAAATATTTTATCTTACAATTCCCTCTATATTTCATATTGACCAAGTTTTCCTAATAAAACACACTGTTAAGGATTTTGAAATATTTAGAAAATCAAAACAACAAGAGTGACTCATTTTAATTCTGCAGAAGCGAATCTTGAAATATGTGTTAACCCTTACATCTTCAATCACACAGTTAAACCGTCAACCAGCTTGGTTGCGAATCAGACGCTGAGTGAGTCGGCGTCTGGTCCGGGTCTAAGCTGGTTGCCACTCAGACAAACAGTTTTATAACTTTCAGTCAAATCGAACAATGTTTAAAATTTAAGCAGACGATAATTTCACTACAAAATAATTTTGGCGGCAGGATAAGGATTATATTCGTAGTATCTCTCTGAAATGTTCGCTATGCCAATAAACTTTTATTGTTTGCCAGTTTTAAGAAATCGTAAATTGAAATTGAATTGTGACACATTTTTCTCAGTTAAATGAAAAGTTATTGTTCAAAGTCCTCTCAGTTACCATGAATAGGAGACACGTTCAGTGCGTTGTATGATAAGATGTATATCAAACAGCTTAGCATTTAAAAAATGCCAGTAACGTATATGTAGTCCGTGTTGCCATCGCTATTGGTGACGTATATTTTCTTTGAAAGACCGACAATTGTCGACTGCCATATTTTCGTCTGTATTTTTTTGTCTTCTGCTCAAACTAAAATATATCTATTTAAATTTCTTTGGTAGAATAAGTACAATTTGTGTGTCAAACAGCTTGGAGTTTGTTCAGACGCCGAGCTGTTTGCAAAGGTTATTACAATTACGTTTTTACGTTACAGTCTTCTTAGTATATAAATCATTTTTTGTTCTTACAAGATCACGTGGTGTATCAGATTTATTACATTATCGGTGTACTAGACAAAACATTCTGTTAACGCTTTACATAAATATGCTCTTTTCAAACTTATTCATAATGAAAGCATATGAGGGATAGGAAGATAAAGCTTGGAGAAGGGCAAACACCAATTTTGCTTTGAAAATATTGTGGAAAAGGGAGCATTTATATAATAAATACTCGTAGTCGGTTATCATCTAAAAACCACCGTTCTGCCATTTGGGCAAGTTGTCACAAAGTTGTGATGTAGGTAAAAAATAATTCGTGGGCTTAGTGTAATATGGTTATAACTCCTTCACAAATGTGAAAAAGTTACAACCATATTGCACTAAGCCCACCAATTGACGTTCGTCAATAGGCACGTAATTGCACTTTTTTCAGATGTAAGAAAAAATCGTCGGTTTTCCTCTAAAACCACGCATGTGCCATGCTTTAAAAATAGTGCGTTTTTCGTTTACTACTACTACCAAATATCTTGAAATAATAAAACAAGAACGTCTTTACATTCAAAGTTGATGTTTTAAAAACACGTACTTTCCCTTAACGTTCCAAACCCATTGTTTCTTTTAGCTTAAAACACTCTATAACAATCGATTTAACATTTAACTCTGTCGGTAATAATTTAATTTTCTCCTTAAAATAATTTCCTTGTAACGCATTTAATGTTGAGTTTCTTCGGAAGACGTCTCCAATATTCTCTACAGACTGTATTTTCTGCTGGTTAGAAAACGTTTTAACTGCTATTTGTGCAATCACTTACGAAGGAAAGAAGTGAACTATGACAGTTACTTGACATTTATTGTAACGGTGCGATTGAAAGTTAAAAAAAAGAGATGCAGATTTAGTCTCATACATCCTACCTAACACATCATAGAAGCTTATACCTAACCTGGGGACGACTCCAAGGTAGGAGACTCAATATTTCTTCACCAACACAACTGAAACTTGCAAGATCTACAAATGATGGCATGTTGTAAAATCGACGTCCTCGGTAAAATTTTACTTCAATGTATTAAGAAAAAAGGGGGAACAAAATAACGATTAGACATAACAATGTGTAGAAAAACAATATGAAGTCTAATCCTCACAGAATTTAACCCTTAACCCCGTATGCTGTTTAGTCTCATCCACAATGAATGAATAAGATGAATAGGAAGATTATTTTAGAGAATGGAAAACACAAATTTGAATGGATTTGAAAAAACAACATAAAAGGAGCATTTGCTTATTATGTTCCATGTTTACAATGTTTCCAATAGTCATCTGCTACAGAAGCGTTACAATGCCTATGTATGGATAAAAGGGTTAGATAGAAACATATACGGTACTGGGGTTTTTTCTCCAGAAAGATATTATATTTACGCAAATAATGCTATTTAATGTTTTCTATTGCACTTTTTGCTGACTGAAATTATGATAAACATCGAATGTTTGCACGGGAGTTTCCAATTGACTTTTGTGTCGTTTGGGTCAATACTACTCCAAATAATATGATTAAAAGGTAGACAATAGCAACATGAATAATAAAAAAGGTTGATTATCAAAGCTCTTGAACTCGGATAAGTCAAACTTCTTGGGAAAGTAATGTAAACCAAATTATCCGTTTACATTTTGAAACAAAGTGCATACGACGAATTATTTTGTTTCCGATATGGAAGCCAAATGCTTGGATGCATTTTGTAAAAACGAAGAGTACCATTAAAATTCGAAATGAATTGCTGTTGTATCATAAGTACGATCGCCACTCAAACATTCCAATTACACAAGTATTTATTTTTATTTCGTCTGTTATCTTCGAAAACCACGTATGTGTCATTTTTTCAGAACTTGATGAGCTCATTGATATTATATGTCTGTCGAGCTGAGCAAAACATTCAAAATACACTTTTATAGAATCTTAGACTAATGACGCAGACGACATTTTCAGCAGACGACAATTTTCGCAGCAGGCGAAGGGTTAAACAACAACAATAACATAACCAACTTTTATTGTGTATGAACCATGGCTATTAAATTCAAATTATCTTTAAAGGTATAATTAAATCTCAAGCATTTTTTACAAGTTGTGGTAAGCTCGTTGATAAAATTACAGTGCATATATCCTTCAAAAGCTTATATCCTTATCTAAATACTGCGAGATTGCTAAAGACTGCAGGATTGTTTCCGGATTGATATGACATAAATAGCTTGATAACTAATGCCAAAACTAAGTAACCGTGTATATAAAGCTTTATTCTGTAATCCCCAAGATTAGATGAATAATAATTTCCAATTTCGAGTTATTTACGTTATGGTATTCAAAACTGTTTTACGGAGATGGATTAGATACATAAATACGCGCGAGTAATACTCAGTACAATCATATTCACTAAATCGATATTTGTTTAATGCCATGCCTAGTCTTTCCTTTCTGAAAAGTAAACTAGAGATTAAATGTTTATCTCATATAAGAAACCACTTGATATATTTATTAGCAATTTGATTAAATTAAGAATGTAGATAAGGACGTTCTTTTATGTTAAACAGGATATGCATATGCTCAACAGATCCAAAAGACAAACACTGCATACCCCGATCAGACACCTTATTTTGGAGCTGACATATCTATGTCTACACTCTTTGCCGAAACATTGTAATAACTCATACATTTTGGGTAAATGGTTAACATACTGACTACGTAGTGTATCGTTCTTGAAAGGAATGAGTTTAAATTCCTGAACAATAAATACTATTAAAAATGGGGCATTTTGCTCATAGTGAAGAAATGGTCCGTTTTAACAAGGTCTTTGAAGCCATAAAAAATGATGTTTCCTTTCGCTTAGAAATTATTCCTATTCATCATATATTTGTAAATGAGCCTCAAAAAGCATATGTAGTGAACGGTTAAAAATTTGGATGTGTCTTAGGTCTCAAAATATTCAAGAGATTTCATATAAACAAGTAAATAAAGGTTTTGCCCCTACGTCTCATGGAATATTAATATTCAAATTTATGCTAGACGGACATCATATTGAAAAGAAAGTAATTACATTGAACATATAAATAACTTTATGTCTGAAGCCGCTAACATTTTGAGAAATAAATCTGATATAAAGACTTAAAAATATGCGAGTGTTAACATATCTCCTACAGTCAACCTTATCGTTTGCTCAGCGTATTGTTCTGACACAAGTTGCATGAACTTTAGTTGCATTTGGAAGAAAATGGGTTAACTTTTTCATCCAAATGCTACTTTTGAGAAACTAGGCAACCGAAAAATACTATTTTGAATTGTATTGATATCATCGTTACGAGCAAATGTTCCATACAATATTTTCAATAGCTATCAGTTACAGAGGCGTTTAAAGGCGTTTCTATGGAGAAAAGAGTTCATTGATAACTATAACCATCAGAATATCCAGAATGACAGTAACAGTTCAAGTTTTAAAATATATAGTATAGGTATATACTTTGCTTATCATATTCATTTCTTGATAGCCGCAGTATATTGAATATTAATTTTTGCTTCTGAAGTTCATATTGAAAGCATGTAAATTACAGAATCTTTAATAGCTACATAGGCGCTTAAAGGCGTTTCTGTGGGGGAAAGGGTTATATTACACATTTATTAAATTAAAAGGTTAAAGCGGAATTTTGATTATAATCGTTGAAAGTTACAAATTTTTAGCCAACATATTGGTAATATGAACTATTAACCATTTAATCCTTGTGCTGTTTTAAACTTATTAAAAATGAAAGTATATAATATATATATATATATATACAGGATGGATGGAGAAAAACATCTATCTTTAACGGCTTTGAAAACATTGTCGAAAAGAGAGCGTAGTCTTATTATGACCAAAGTTCAATTTCCCACATTGATTTCAATAGTCATCTTATACAGAGACACTTGCACCATGTCTGTTGGTATTGTAAACTGGTAGCTATTCGCCAAGTCATTTAAAATAAACAAACTGTAAATCTGAATTATTGACTTGTTCAAATGCCTGCTCATTTTGTGTATAACCTAATTATATTTAGCGCTTTACCGCGTTACATTGCAAACAGTGTACAATCCGACCAGGCGTCACGTTTCGAACGTGGCGCTTGTGCAGTGTACACTCTATAGCTTGCTCATAATCGTTATCCATTTCTTTTCAGATTCAGATGTGTTCGTGATCTAATGCCAACGTAACATTGAACATGTGTCCGTACACTTTGCTATGGTATAAAATTACAATGATTAAAATACTTAATAAGCTTTAAGCAGGTGCACATATTCAATGTGTTTTTTTATTTAACTATCTTCCTACTTGGCAACGGTTACTTAAAGATAACATAGTCAAATCGTTTCACCGGTTTACAAGATCAAAATAGATACACAAACCGCGGAGCTTGGCATTAACTTCCATACTGATCGGTCGTGAATGCCAATTATCCAAGATGTATAGCTAAAGGATGTTTGATTAATAATCTGATAAAAAACTAGGTGGAAAGTCTTCTGGGTTATCTACCATGAACTGATAGTTAATGACAATTGGGTCAGGCAAGCATTTAAAAAATACATTTTTATCCCTCTTAGCGGCATTAAAATTCCAAGTTATGCTATAGAAGTAGCAGAGTATCCGCATTTAATGCGGAGCAACACGTGCGCACGGGTGTTCAAATCTATATATGTGACACATTTCGCGAAAACACGCCATATGCATGTTAACAAATATAGACACATCAGCAATATGCCATGTGTTTTACTTCAAGATTTTGCACTTATTTCTTTATAACCCCCAGTTAATGAAGAGATTACATTTATATCGATAGACATATCACTATCATAAAACACGGAATGTGTTAATCAAAAGCCAAACTTAGATTCAATTGGACAGTGAAAGGTTTCTTTCCCTTTTCGCTGATAAACCTTGTAGTACCACATGTAAATTTCACACGAATGAATTTCCATTTTTAATATACCTAATAGCAAAACCCTGGTTAAATCTTCCAACGGAGATATCAATTTTATACCACTTTCGGTGCCAAGCTTAGAATTGTCGTTCGACTTATTTAACGTTTCAAATAATTTATCGAAATCAATAACATAGGCAAATTCGTATGCTTTGGCGTTTTGATTATTCTAACATGAAACTGAATTTTGTTGCAAAATAATAAGTCCCAGATTAGAAAACGCCTTTGGCAAATTGGCCCTTACTTTTTGTGGTAATATACAATCGCATTTCAATACAGTCTTATCTCGATTTTGGTTAACCCTTTCACCGTCGTAGTTGCCTAAATCCGCCGTTGAAAATAGTACAGTCCCAGATTAGACGCCACCTGATAAGGCGTCATCTGATCTGGGAATTCACTACCTTGCAACAAATTCGAGTCCCGTATAAACAGTGCCGGAATATACAAAACTATTTAATCGTCTCTAAACTAGTCACAAGCGCCATTTTTAATTTGGCACCGAAAGGGTTAAATCGAATGCATGATTTGATCAAATAAATTGCTTTTTAGATAGATACTTGACAAGTTTTGGGGAGTAATTCGAATCGAACTTCGGGTAATTCGAAATTCAAAAAAAGTCAATAAACAAAGTAGAAAAATAGATCATGCAAGATATGTCAAATACACCCTACAAGATCCACATCTAAAAGCTTACCCTGTGGGAGCACATTAATGATAAAGCTAAATTGTCGTAAGAATGTAATGTTCAAGTCGCTAAAACAGCAAAATGCTACTTCTACACCGACATTACATTCACACTGGTTCAAATTAAGGCGGAAATAAGAAAAATTATAGATAAAAAAATAAATTTATGACTGAGTATAAAAAATCAAGCATAGAAGTACCAATTAACAAACAATATATCAAATACTACACGGACACCACAATCCCACTAGCTCAAATTTCGTGAAGAAGAGTTGTTAAATCGTAGGTAAAACTAAGGAGAAAAAGTAAAGCTTAGCTGCCATTAAATAAACAATTATAATACAGATCCATTTGATAACATGACGATGGTAACAAGGTGGAAAGGTAATACTGCTAATTGTTTGCATTCCATCCATTATATGTTTTAATATTATATATTAAAATGATTGCACCATCCAATCAGGCAAATATAACACACGTTGGCATCAAAAGGTCTGACACCAAGTCCCTGCAACCAAAAAGTAAAGTCGTGTCTGTTCTTCAACATACCAATTAATTGGCCAAGTAAGTCCGTAGCCTGCAAAACATAAGCATGAAACAGATTTAGATAAATTTCCTAACTGAAACTGTCTAAATCTGCATAATTTGACTGCATGTCTTTATAATTAGAATATTCGAAACATTGTTAAGAAAATTAGTTCAGTGTCTAAGGCCTTATATCCAAACAAATTAGGATTACTCGCTGTCTTATCTCGTAATCGCAATTTGAACATAAGGCTATGCTTATCTGTATAGGATTCAACATATAAATTTGCATGCATCTTGCTAATAATTCTTTACTATCAGTGCTTATTTGCAATCCTCATTTCAATCAAACATACATTGTTCCTTATGCTATTTTAAACCTATAGTGCACATGCTGTATAATAAACCATAACCTCTTATACTTGGTTAATACTTACCAACCAGGAAAGAATATCTGGAAATGGAGCTCATTACGGGCCATTTACCACAATATTTCCAATAAGTATCTGCTACAGAGGCGTCAAAGGGTTTATCTATGAAATACAGAGTAAAACTCTTCTTTTCGTACGCTCTACACGGTCAATTCAGTTGCAGAGATGGGCTGTGTGGCCCTTCTTAGTTCTTCAGAAAGTCTGTTTAAACAAAAGTAATTTATCTACTTATCATAATTGCCTGTAACATTTTGTCAAATATAAATTATCTTTTATTTTGAATTGAAAGGTTTAAATGACAAACTATTCAATTCTCGGATTAGGGCCAACAATATTTCATTCAAACTGTTCTCACAAGAGTATCATCAAAGAGAAAATGCAAAGGATGCAACTTCAACGTTTCTGTAGCTACATAATATACTCAAACTTATACAATATTTATAAGAATAGAGATACATTTTATGTTATTGAACGATTTAGCATCGGATTTTGCATGTAAAGAATATTGTTGTCTGCAAAACTGTCTTCGGGATGGGCCGCTGTGTCACTGCCCCGTTGACATATCATAGGGCTCATAAATAGACACACACACATGTGCCATAACAAAATCTGAAATGGTTCTTAAATTCTAATTAGTCAAATCTGAGTATTGGCTCATATTTGACTAATCAGAAGGTTGAGCACAATCCCAGATGATGTTAATTAGATTGACAGCACTGGACCATGCACAGTAATATTTTAAAATGGCCCTTTGTCTTTATGTTTAATGGAATCTGTGGTCCATAAGTTTGCTCGTAAGCTTATCTAGACTCTAGCTGTTTGTTATTATTGATTTTCTCAAAGTACTGTTAATGTAGTAGGTTAAAAAATCTTCAAAAACGTTTTACCCTCGTAAATCCATTTAGATTCAGGCAACCACACGTTGCAAGTCCTATGCCTGGCACAGCTGTCAGAGCCTTCCCTACCATAGGCCTACTCACAAAGAAAATATTCATCTGTATGATGGGGGCATCCTCAGGTGTTAGGTAGGCCATCTGTAAAAAATATATTATGTAGATTAATCACGAACCAAACTCAAGACTAGGAGGTTTGATTAATCATAAACCAGATCTTAATGATAAAGCTTCAAGTAAAGCTTCATTTATTTGTAATCAACGGCGACCGACTGAATGTCCGACAGAGTGACTCCATTAGTTGGCAATATTAAATGGGTGGTTTCAAAATACAATTCAGTAAAAACTCAATACACACAACAGTAGATACAGTCTATTTTAGGAGGGGTAATGCTTTTATCTGTAAAGGATAGAGGAAGATTTTTCTTTCACAGACAAATAATAAAATTGTTTTAATGTGTTTTATAGTCAATAATAAATAGTCAGTGGTAGGTGCCGGGGGCGCGAGATCTTATTCCATTTGACAGTTGTTTTGGCTTTTTTCATTTTAACAAATAAATAGTGCCCTCTATGTGATTTTGAAAGCAGTCTTAATAAGGAGAGTAATACATATATCGACACGTGAAAGGGGATTATGCACCTGTATATCAATGTTCTGTTTAGAATTAATTTTGAAAACATATGGGCCACATAAACTGTTAAAAACAAAGGTATGTGAATTTTATTACAGGGGCTAGTTATCCGGTACCGGATTTCTACCCTCCGGTTCCAGAGGTATATTCCTCTATCTTTAGCATACCCTCTGTTGGTAGTCAGGGAATCAATTTCTGTCACATTTCATCATATATGACAAAATATAGAGCATCGCATTAAGTTTCATAAATG
>JAULCE010323286.1:0-10503 GCA_032359355.1 Macoma nasuta | reverse complement strand
TTTTATGCTGTGTAGTTATTCCCTGATACTGTCAGGATTGACGTATTCATACACTTACAACGTAGGAGACTTCTAGACACATGTATTGCAGAATGGAATATTAAAATAAATAAAAACACATCCTTAGTCTTGTTTAGAGAATTAAAGAAAGAATTTCAAATGTCCGAATATTTGTCAAAAATGGTCAATGTTAAACTATGAAGTACGATATCAAAAATACGTCTGTCATCGCATCACTTAAAATTTGAAATAGGCAGACTCGAAAATATTGATAGACAAAATAGAAAATGTCTACTTTGCAAGGTAAACGACAATGAAAACGAGCTCCATTTCATTTTGGCGTATCAATCTTATTCAACCATAAGAAAACAGTATATAAAGAAATATGAGTATATCAACCCAAGTGTTTATAAATTAATTAGCCTCCTTATTTGTCCAATTTCTGAAACGTTAAGCAGTCTTGCAAGTTATTATAGTCCTACCCGTTTTCTGGCTAAAATATCGGCGTTATCAATCAGCCGAATACAACTCGTCGGAAAGATTTTCTGTTTCATACTGATACCCAGTGTTGAAAAGATCGGAAACACGCGAGTACAGTGTGTAGTTGTATTATATGACGTCAGCCATGGCGTTGAAACGTTTCATGCGTGTAAATATGTCATTCATAAAATACTATGTTACTGTTGTATCAACACATCCGCAGTTATAAAATGACGTTTTACTAGTTTGTTTTTCATTGAAAGGTATATTATAAAAGGAACATTACCATAGTAGACTCGTTGCCTGTGTAAGAGCCGCATCAGACTCGACCTTCGGTCTCGCCTGATACGGCTCTTGTTCAGGTAACTCGACGTGATGCGGCTATCCAGAAATGCATGCTATGGAAATATTCTCTGTGTACTGCAGCAATGATTTTGAGATAAATAAAAAATCCATATACTACACTACTGTAAAATTCACATTAATCATAAATAATAAACGTATATTTCTATGTTGTGATACTTCTGCTAAGCTTGATTTTAAATAAATATAATATACGTATGTATGTATTTTACATGTACTGCATAGCTAAGCGTATGTATTGTATATTGTATGTTTTGACGATGAACTTGATTGTTCAAGTCATATGAATTAAGATTATGTTCGTTCTGTTCTTTTTAACGGTTGGCTTTAATATAACGTTACAAGCGCATATATCGGTTGGTTTTTCATACACCGTTGCGTTTATCGATGTTTATTGCACAGTAGCAAAAATATGCAAGTGAACAAATAAACCGTCTCAATAGCCTACTAGTAGCGGTACAAAGTCCGCTTTGAGTGCGGGAGGTCGCCGGTTTGATCCCCGGTCGGGTCATACCAAAGACGTATACAAATGGTACCGATAGTTCCTGTTTTTGGCGCTGAACATGTAAAGGGAAATATTGGCTCTTCTCTCATACCCTCATGGCGATGCATTCCATCAGGAATGAGGTGGCTAGAGTGATTATTCTTAAGTTGGAAGAACTTGTTTCACAATCGACCAAAAATAAATTTGTATTAATCCAAAAATAAGAAACAAATAAAAGTCATTTCCAACTCAAGGTCCGTATTGTAATTAAATTTTAAAGGTTTTATAATGCTACTCCTTTTTGCACTGCATACTTCTTTTGTTTTTAATTAACAGATAAAATTATGCAGAACCGTCTTCAAACGTTAGTTTTTGCATAATAATTTATTGCGAGGTAGAATTAATTTAAAGTGTTACAGTTCTAAGACATGCTATGGGTTTAGCCATGTTCCGCATGAAATATAATAATAGGGAAAAAGCATAGTTTTGCACGCGTATCATGCAGTTTTTAAATTTATTAAGCGTTATGAAAAGCGCCTTTATTTCACGTGTGCCGTTGTCGGTATCCGTATAGGGCAGCAAAGTACGAGATAAAAAAGGAAACATTACAACTCGTTCAAAATACATTCCAACCTGTGGTGCACGACCATCAATGCTCCGTCAACTTTTAATAACAAGTAGTCGCTTAATGCAAAACAAAACATCTAATACACGTTTGACCGGAATACAATACCGAGTAATCCATAAAATAAGTGCATTATGCGGGAACATTGCTGTTTGAAACCAAAGCTAATGGTTTAATTTATTTTATACACGAAAAACTCTAGGATCTTAAATGCTTACTGGTACATATAACGAAGAGAATTTCGTCTTCTTTACTTATGACAACTGACTTATTTTTATCTATTATACATACCCATCTTTCTGCGACTCTGTAGCAAGTGACTATTGAAAAATATGTTGAATATCGAGCATTTGCTCCTTTTTAGCAAAAACCGCATTCACTACATTGTCATCAAAACCATTCAAACACGGTATTTGTTTTAACGCTAAAATATTCAATATTTTCATTAACATGTTAAAATGTCTAAACTTAAGTTTTGTTCAGCGTATGTGCATTCGTAGACCGCCACACAATGCCGAGAAATGTAATAATTCCCCTTACATTCGCTCGATTTATTTTTTGCAAGTTCGGGGACATTTACGATAATCTGTTAAATCTGGAATACAAGCTACAGGAAATCGGATAACCTATTCGGTCACATACTGTTTTTGATTTATCCACTAGGAAAGAAAGTGATGGAAATACTGAATATCTAGACAAACGGGCAATTTTTTTATATGAATAGTATTGAACACGTTGTGTTGTGGGAAATGCTTCATTTCCCACAATATTTTCAAAAGCCGTCTGATAGAGAAGCGCTGTGGTGGAAAGGAAAAATGTAATCAGCATATACTGAGAGAAAACCACAGTTCTTAATAAATTAGCATCTAAAAATAGTTTTCAACATTTGTTTGCAAAGACAGGAGGAATTTATTTGTTAACAGGAAATATTTTTAAATACATACTTTAGAATTAGTACAAGAATATATTGAAGTAAAGATGCGTAATGAGCAATAAGATACCGTGTTGACCGCATGATCCATATGATGTCGCTTATCTTTAAACTTGCACATGTGATATTTTATAAGATGCCGACGATGTCTTCGACAATTACGTAAATGGCATTTGCCAAAATTGCAGCTATGCATCGTTGACGATCATTAATGTAGTTTTCTAAAACAACCGAGGTCCAATTTTCCGAAGTGGCAGACGCGTGTTTTCTGAAAAAAAATACCGACGAAATGTAAATGGAGAATCCCAAACAAGTACATGCAGTATTCGAAAGGAGAAAAAGGTTAAATCCGACAAAGTGTAAATTTGATTAATCATGCTCTTAAAATTAATTCATGTCACGTTTTAACGTTTATATAACAAACGTAAATTTCAGGATTAGACCTCACTGCAAAAAGTTTTAAGTTATATTACTAACATGTTTTGTCTTTTTGATTTAAGATTATGGAACACTTGAACGATCAATAAGCAAATTTGGTTTGATTTGGCTCGTAAGTGTGCTTTATGCTATTAATTGAAGTCATCATTAACATTATGAACAACATGTCTTAGGCGCGTCTGAGATACATTAAGAACTGATTGCACTCGAAAGGTAGATATGTTTTCCATCTACATATATCTTTTAGGTGCTTAATTGTATTCTGACAAGACTATCGATTTCTTCCTTATTGTTTAACACTGTTCTATTGTATTAACTATAAAAAAAACATATAAATGTCAACATAAGATAAGATAAAGCATAACTATTTTGTTATCATAGTTAACTCTTTCTTCCACAGCAGAGCTCGTGTAACTGTTATTTTGAAAACCTTGTAAGAAATGCAGCATTTGCTCGGGCGAATGCTATATTTTCTTCAATGCTTTCAATACAATTTTATTCGGTGACATATATTTTCATATATTTAATTAGATCCTTTCAATGAGAGTTAGTCTTAACAAACGCTACTTGGGCACATGGTTGCAAAATGATAAACGAAATCCGAATGATTACTCCATTTGCGTGTAAGTCTGCATGTGTAGTTGGCATATAAATGCCAAATGAAATACCAAAAACTGGACACTAAGTCGTATATCCATTTTCGTCAAATAAGACATCATAAAATGATAAAACGCCAGTGCTAAAATATCAAAACTAATACCATGTAATTGCTTTTGCCCGATGAAAAGGGCAACGCTTCAATTATTACATTTAGGTGTTACTGTGAGGTTGTTGAGGCTCATAAAAGCGCTATATCCAACATTTCACAAAATATTTGATTGGTTATTTACATTTAACTCAACGGGAGCTGGTCTTAAAGATCTCCAAATTGTATTCAATGGCAATATTTAGAAATAATGACAGAGTTTCAAGGCATTTTCTGCACATTTCATCGGAATGCTATTTTTCAACGATTTAGCTGCCAAATTTTCAATTGTCGCTTTTTTTTATTGGTTTAAAATCAAACATTTTAACGAAATAAATAACAAAAAAATATATAAAACTTTACTTCTCTGAACCCCTAATAATAGGAGTTATTTGTGTTGCATAATAGTGAAGTTCCTGATCAGACGCCGCCTTCTAAGGCGGTGTCTGATCGGGGACTGCACTTTTTGGAATGTCGACATAGGTCGCCTATGGCGGTAAAGGGGTTAAAAGAAATGTCGTATGTGTTCTTCGTAAACAATAGTAATGCCGTTTTGAAAAAAATAGGTGTTTACGTTACTTTTCCTCCTACAGTAACGACTTTTAATCGCCACTTTGACTGATAAATATTTAAAACCTAACAGGAAATTGTTCCGACGGTATTTTAGAGGAACTTGATGTGGTTTTTAAAACAAATTCAATGTTAAAGCCATTTTGTGAAATAATTAGGGTAGTATTTCTCAGTATTCTTCGAAAGCCGAATAAGGCCATTTTTTGCAAATTGGCATTGTACGTCTTAAGAACAATGCACATTTTGAATTAAATAGGTGTTAACGTTGTAAAAGCCTTTCCTCTAAGGAAACGTTTTTAAAGAGCCTCTATAACTGATGACAGTTGAAGGCCTAACAAGCCATCTGGCCGTTGCTCTTCAAGAGTAAATGCTCAATTTTCTACAATGATTTTAAAACAATTCAACAGTGGCATTTTTCTTTATGATAATGCAGTATAGACAAAAGCATTTAAACAAGTGATTGATCTAACAAAACGAGATACAGCAAAAAGGTTGCCGGTATCTTCATCGCTTCTTTAGGCTAAATAGGCCAGCATTTCCAATTGTTCATATCTCTACATGATCATCTAATCTCAGCGTCTGATCGTAATACAAATTCGTATGCACGTTTAAAAACACGAGCCCACAATATAAAAAGCCACGAACGAAAAATATAGATGAATCGAAAGGCACTCAATTTAGCAGACGATTACTTTAAAGCCCGAAAATGTTTAATAGACCTGGATTTTGCAATAAACACACTGACCGAATGCAGCGCTGCCTATAGGAAAACAGGGAGCTTGCCACAATAACTCTCAAAGGCGCGCGTTGAATGTACCCAAATAGGTTGTATGTAGAGCCTATGAAGTACGCCGGAAATGGCTCAAACCTTGAGACAATGTTATAAATATATATGCCTTGCATTTAAGAAAACTCTGAAATAATAAGATAAATATGAGTATTACTGAATATGCTGGGGTTTTTTTTCCATTCATTTATTTGAATAAATGACTATCATTTTTGAGTAGAATCAAATAAGAACAAACTCTTTGTGAAAGTATAGTTATATTTTTTTAAGATTTAATGACCGTATGATCTAAATCCAGGCTGGCTTTTTATTCTACGATGATGTCCTTCAGTTTAGATCTGTATCACGCCAATTTACTCGTTTTGCTAGCCGGTCAGTTCGCTACATTTTAATAAAAAAAAGTGGCATATAACTATATTTATGCACTTGAGTATATGAGTAAAGCTAAAGTGTATATACAGATCACAGCGAATCAATTCAATCTTCTGATCTTGGTCTGCATAGTTTTGTTTTGTTTTTGTCTGTGTCACATTATTTTATAACAAAATTACTACATAGGAAAAAGTGCTTGTTTGCTTCCTAACTTTCTCCGCAAAATAATGCCATTTCACGTAATGTATTCTGGATTGTTTTGTGCTGTCAGCCATATCTTTATGATTTATTATCTTTGTATACTATGTATGCATCTTTATGCATGCTTTATGCATACCTCGGGCCTATTGGAATTTATTAATAAAACTATCTATCTATCTTAGATTGGTTTGATCTTATCAAAGTAGGGTCCAAAACATTTCTTTGAATTATTGAAATGGAATTGAACTGAACAAAACTGAATATGTAAGTATATAAACTAGTAATTTTGACAAAACGCACTAGTCTGTGTGTGTGTGTGTGTCACTTGCGCTGGATCTATCGGACGTAAGGCTATCACTCTGGGGTAAAAATCATTGAATACTTGAACAATTGAACGTAAGTTCTGAATATGTAAGAACATAAACATAATCAAGATTTTTGACCGTATACAGGCCGACCATTTCTCCGGATTTTTCCGGAGATCTCCGGATCTTTCCGGATTTTTGAAAATATTCTTTATAACACGGCGTCTCACTGTGACCCATGCTGCTTGCAAATGTCATCATAGTTTCTTCCGTAACACGCATAAAGGTGCATATTTGCCAAGATCTCCGGATTTTTCATGGTCCAGTTATGGTCACCCTTCGTACACAATATCTGATTTGTGACATTTGGGCTGGATCTTATCACAGTGAGGTGCCAAAAAATAAACCATGACTAATTGAAGTGAAACTGCACAGAGTAGAACTACAGAATTGGTAGCATTGGTTTAAATGTTAATAACTTTATGACCGCTGTTGATAACCTAGCGACCGCTGATTTTGCTGCCTTTTCCACTTGTTGATAACTTAATGGTCGAACTTAATGACCGGTTACTCACTTACAATCGTTGGTAACTGTTTGGTTGCAATATGTTTTAGATGTTACACGTGCATAACTCTTGAATAAAATTCTTCACGGACGTGTTCTAACACTCGAAAATTGCTCTAGATTTTACCGGAATGGTAGAAACTGTGAGCCATTCTACAGTCTCGAGGCTGTGCATGCGTTAGAGAAATCAAGGTCTCGTTTTGCCTTATCATAGATGATTAGTCTCTTTGAAATTTAAAACGAGCTGCCGATCCTCTGTCTATGTTGAGACGCCAGTGCGCAGATCTAAAATGGTTATCTAAACTAAGGCAACTTTAAACGGCTGATGATTTGCAAATCCCTTTTATGAAAATAAAGTTCATTGCATAATGCCGAACATATGATTGAGCAGAAAAGAATAAATGATCAACTTATTTTTTCATGAGGCCGCGTTGAAACATGTTGAAAGCATTATAATCACTTGAAGTTGCAAGATTACTGTAAATATTCATTCAGCTGACCATCTATTGTCCTATATACTATAAGGGCTTCGTTTTGAAATTTAAGTACAGTTCATCGTTTTTTTAAGCTTTGAGCCTAGTTAGGTTTTTACAATAAATATGCGAAATCACTGGGCAGATTAAACAAGTTCTTTCAATAAATAAAAACAGTTCACGGTTTGTAGTCTAGACTTGTTCAGGGCTTTCAAATCACACGAAACCAAATATCGTCAGTACAATCGTTTCAAATCTTCTAAGGGCATAGCTTGTATTGTAGTTTATTTCACTGTTGGAGCCTTAAAAAGGTGCTAACATCTTTATCCTGCAGCCAAGATTTTTCTGTTGAAATTGTATTTTTGAAGCATTGTCCGAACCGCTTGAAAGTTGTTGAAACTTGGTTGAGTGTCAATATATAACTAATGTTATGATCGTTGATAACTTAATGGCTGCAACACACGTGCCCAATTTTCAGTATTTGTTTTATAACGCCAACATGTTGAGAAAAATAGATTAATGACACACTGATTTACTCGGCGTCTGATCCGTTCCCACACTTGTTTACACATATTGAAAAGAAAAGTGTGTCATTACTTCATGCAAGTTGCATTTGCATTGCCATAGCATTTATACTGTAAGTAATAGCGTGATTATGCAAGAGTAGTTATCAAATTTATAAATTCTCCTAAAAGTCTTTGATAAAGTTACTGTGTGCATGATTGGAAAGTGGGAACATAATATTTTGATACTTTATACGTTATGTATAAAGAAACAGCGCATCTCAAATTAAGATCTGGATCTCTCACCACCCGCTTCTTTCAGCATATCAGACTTTAGGCCACTATCTCAATGTGTGTTTTAAAATCGCTTATCTTTTATGATATATTTTTTTTACCGCTTAACTTAGACAAATGATGTGTTAAACAGTAAAGTCCCTGATCAGTTGCCGTCTTAAAAAGGCGGTGGCTGATATCAGACTGCACTTTTTCCAAAATTGATATTTGGCGACAATGGCAGCGAAATAGTTACACGGTAACGAATAGTGTCTATCCCACTGTATGTGTTTTGAATGATTTGAATAAAACAGATTGGTGAAACATACCAGACTTTTGTTTGACTTCTTTAAACCGAGACAATGCCTATGATAAAACGTGTCTCTGTCTACAATTGTCATTACGTTTAGATCAGGGTTCTACCTGTGAGTCGTTCTTTAAAATACTGTGTGAAATCATACGACACACAGACGACACTTATTATCGTAGAGGCAGTGTATACTTTGATAAGTTGAGCGAAATCACGGCGTCTATTCTACTTCCAGTTTCAGAGCAATCGAATAGGTTACAAACTATTTTATGTGACTCAATATATTTAAAAACATTACATTTTTATGGAATTAAATCTTCCCTCATCACAAATCTGTAAGTTAACACCTACCGATAACCAAGTCATCAAGAGTCGATGTGTGAATAATAAGTGGGGTTGAAATGACTTGGGGTTGAGATGTCTTATACAAAACTGGAGTTGAAATGACCGATGAGGGTGAAGTGTCCTGAGGTTGAGATGATTAATGGCTAATGTGTCCTGGGGGTTGAAGTGTCTAGGGATTTGAATGTCTGACAGACCTAGCGCCGACGTTGCGCAAACAAAATGTAAATGATCTTAAAAGCCCTTTGTGCCCTTTGTTTGTTTAATTACATCAAGTCTGGAGTCGGATCAGACGCCGAGTTACTTGCGGCTGAAATATAGCGTAACTACCTGGAGATCACTGACCTACATGTAGTGACAGTCACCGTCGTTCTCCCATCCCCCCTGAAACCCTTGTATGGGAATTAATTAAACTTAGCTAGGCTAGTCCTCGGATGTTTCCTTTTCAAAGTTGTTCAAAGATTTCAAGAACCACCTGGCTTCCCTTAACATACTGAGCTACGAAAATCACCAATCTTAAATATTCAACTTCAGATATATCGAGCTTATTTGTATGGCCACTGCACTTAAAATGACATATTTTACTGGCAGTCGAAAGTTAAATGCAGTGGTAATGTAATTTGAGAACAAAATTTAAAATTTGCCATTTCTTTACCATTTGACGCGTTTGGCACAGGGCACTGATAACCTGTAATAACAGTTTGGAGCCAGATCAGACGACGCCGAGACACCCAATGACTAAACCGGCTCCACAAAAAACACCACACTTATAGTCTGACACTCCTAGTAACAACACTTAACTTGGCAAGATATTATTTTTTGCATTTCGGTTGCGTAACGTTAGCGTTGAAATGGAAAAGAACAGCGTTTCTCCCACGGTTCATTGTGAGTAACTTTTTGTTTTCTTTCCCAACTAATGCGTTAACCATAGATCACTGATCATAAACAGTTGTAGAGTTACTCGGCATGGTCTGGTTCCAAACTGTTTGACACTCATATTTATCAAATCTTCAAACTTGGCCGGAAAATTGTTATTTTTCCGTATTATTCTGCCTTCGCTTGAGTTACGTTAACTTTGAAACGGTTTAGAACAATGTTTCTCCCCATGTACAGTGCGAGCACAGTTATTCTTTATCAAATAACGCATTTATCAGAGATCGTAGATAACCTACACAAAACAATCTGGAGCCGGATCAGAAGCCGAGTTACTCTGCGCCTGATCCGGCTACAAGCTTCTTGACACTCATAGTGACACAATCTTCAAACTTGGCCCGAAAATTGTTAATTTTTCCGTATTATTAGCACTTCGGTTGCGTTGCGTTAGCGTTGAAACGGTAAAGAATAACATTCCTCTCACATTACCTGTGACCTTTGCCTTCCACTATAACATGTTGTCATTTGTTTCGTTTAAAGGGGTAAAAGGTCACACTGTTATTTTTTTTGCAATGCCGACACAAAGCACTAATTCTTCCGAGCAATTAACTTGCAGAGGTTAATTCGATCTACATGATTGTACTTGTATAGTTTTTTTTGAATTATTTTATTACTGTTTAAACCAGATCAGACGCCGAGTAACTCGGCGTCTTATCTGGCTCCAAACTGTTTGTACACGTGATTGGTGTCTAACGCGTGAGAATGTATTCGGAATAGTGTTTCCCCAAATCTAAAATGTTTACTTTCGTCACACAATGCAGGGTTAGAGAATACACGAGAGCCACTATTTAACCCCTCCACTG
>JAULCE010323285.1:0-17704 GCA_032359355.1 Macoma nasuta | reverse complement strand
GGCGGCGTCAGATCTGGGACTGCACTATTTTCAATGGCGCATTTAGGCGACTTCGGCGGTGAAAGAGTTAATAGAAAAAGAATGGCATAACGTATATTTTGCCTAAATTACAGTAGGTTTTGAAGTAACACCTGCGAGTTATACCCAGTAGGCTTTCGATATTATTCTACCCCGTCAAGCAGAACTAATAATTACTTACATGCCGTGTTGTGTGTGAAATCACTTCATAACTTTGGACGCCTACTGGACAGTTTATGTGCATTCTCGATGCGCATTCGTGCATAAACGTACATTTATGCGTTCTATGTAATATAATACTCAAGTATGAGCTTTTCAGCTGGTAGAGTACCCTAGCGGATTAGTATAGAACACATACATGTGCTGGTCACGCTATTGTCTTAATATGCTTCTAATTGTCACCTGATATCCTAGTATTCACATGACTTAACGTCACAGAAGATATCACAAATTTTCAAGCGAAAATCCTTCAAGGCCATTCTCACAAAGGCACTGCATTTTATTCCATTTTTGGGCCTGTTTATTGTTTAAAGTTTTCTGGCTGATGTTACGCACGTGCGTAGGTGTGTATCGCTAGCTACGCTACTGGTATGTTTTAAAATCTTAGAGGAATAGTTAGACTTGCCCACGGGTAACACGTAACACTATTTCAAGGTTGTGCCTTCGTCGTTTAAACTTCACAACGTTGAAACGACTTTGAATAAACGGCTTGTGAGTGTGTGTACATGTACTATACATGTGCGCTTTCGCTTTAATTAGTACAATACATACATATTATAAGTGATGTTTATTGTAGAAAGGAACACTACTTCATAAAACAATGGGGATAGGGAGAAAACTGAGGCCCTTGCAGGATATCGGGCTCAAACTCTGCAAGATTTTTCAAAAGTAAAATAATTACTGATGCACAGGCGAGAGTCTATTAATCCTGTCCTTGCGTTGTGTTTACACTGCTAGCGTAGCCGAAATACTATACATGTATTTATAGTGACGTGACTTACTAAACCACGTTGTTTACACTTCACACAAATATAATGGCAAAAGTTATGTTTTGCTGCCGTATTCATAGGCGGATTCAGGCGGGGGCGGACCCAGCGCGCGCTCCCTCTAAAATTGTCCATGTATTTGGTTAAACTCTTTGGGAAATAGTGTAGAACTCTTAAAATATGAAGAATTTTCGAGGCTAGCATAGATCTACATCTAATCAATACTAAATGATTCAATAAACTGTAGATGTATCAAATTACCGACTGTCTATGACAGTCGGTAATTTGATACATCTAGAGTTTATTACTCAGTTTACTCACTCGGTGAGAGGTAGAAACGCCCCCTCTAGCGAAGAGAGCACGCTCCCTCTAACTTAAGATCCTAGATCCGCCACTAGTATTAGATGTTATCGGCTGCAGCTCGAATGTTATGACGGAAATACAGGGTTACATATTTTACAAAAACCAACTCTTGGTTGTTCTGAAGCTTCTATAAAAAAGGCTACATGGCTATTCACACGGTGGAGTTCCAGGCTAAACGCCGCCTAGAACTGGAATTTCAACGATTGCTATGGAACAATTTGGCTACACTGGCGTTGAAAGTGTTCATAAAATTGTGTGTTGGTTTGGTTTAGGTTTTGCGATAGTTAGTGTTGTGGATCACATTTTTTAAGTAGAGTTTGCGTTTTTATCGATATATATTTTTAGTGAAATATAGTAGAATGGAAAACTCGAGTTTATTTCGTTCTGTATTTTTTCCCTGATCCTGCCAAATGCAACCGTAGTGATATCTATAACCCTCTATACCTCTAGTTTTTTAAAACTTATTCAAATGAAAGTTTGTAATCATATGAAGAGTATCTAGGAGAAATTGAAACACACTCTTTGAATCGTTCTTAAGACATAATGGAAAATGGAGCATTAGTACATTTCGACCGGATATGACTTAGATCATCCGATAAGAAGATTCTGAAAATGGCGTCGCTGCACAACTGCCGTGGGTGTGTTTTTATTTTCAATATAGCCTTGTTATCACCGACCCGGCTTTAATAATAGTTATAAAAATAATAATATGGATAATAAAGGCTTTATTCATAGAGGACACTCAATTTACAAAGTACATGTATGCAAGTCAATCTTCCATTAGGACCTCAAACATAAAAAACATGAACACTTGAACAATTGTGTGTTACATATAAACAACTATTTATTACAATTATACATACACATATAAATATGGAATTAAAATTATTATGTAATTTACTGTTTCGTAGAATAGCCACAAATCGAACTATTTTGTAAAGATTCATGAAATATATGGGGTGAATGTTTTTTTGTGAAATCGAGGAAACACTTTAATGAATAAATCGGTGAATTATTCTGGATCATCATATGCGGTCAATAAGGGCCAATGTTGAGTTGAAAGGTCAATGAGAAAGAAGTCAACCTCACAGAAGTTTTTAACTGATCTATATGTAATATGGATATACCATTTTTTGATTACACTTTCTTGTAATGGCAAGTAGAAAACGGTCACTTAAAGCATATGAAGGAATGTTTATTTCAGTGATATTTTCTGGTTAATTTGTGAACACATGATCTGTTATAGTTCCTGTACGGTCTGTGATACTGGTTGGACCCTTTTAATGTGTTGTGTGAGGTTCATTGACACAATATGTTAGAGCCGTGATTTTAAGTTAAATGCATGCCTTATGTAAATCAAAGTTAAAAACTCCTAGTACTATTGTTTCTTTGTTTTCATTAAATGATTTATCCAGACTATCAGAAAAATATTGATGATCAACCCATTCTACTTAAGGTGATTGCGGTCTGTAAGAAAAACATAGTAAAATTGGCTTTGTGTTAAAAGATTTAGATTTTAACCACATACATTCTATATTCTCTGCTCCTATATAACATATAAAGTAATCCTCCACTAAGTGCTGGTCTATCTTTACGGAATAATGAAAAAATGAATAACCAGGAATAGAGAGCTGACTATAAAGTACAGTACCGTCTAAAAATGTTTGACAAAGACATAAACATTCAATACTGACATTTTGTGATAGAACAATCTGAATTTTATCTAACTTTTGAAAAAAAAAACAAAGTGAAAAAAATGAAGTCCTTTACATAAAAATTATGACTCAAAATCATATGTGCTTAATGAATGTTCCAATCAGTTGAATGTATCAGGGTTTTGAGCATCATTATGACTAACATAATAAGAAAAATGATTATGTTCGCTGGTACTGTCAAAATAAGTAAAACTTAAAGGTACGTTTGAACAATTGGTACTACCCAAAGTACTATTGTTTACAGTAAAACTGTCACCGTCGAGACATGTACAAGTTGAACAAATGGAACTTTTATCAGCCCCGCTAACTACAGTGTTTTCGACAGTTTAACTCTAATTGATTAAACTGTTAACATCAACAGGTAAAATTGAACAAATGGAACTAGTATCAGCCCGTTACCTACAGTGGTTTCAACAGCTAAAGTCGCATTGCTTAAACTGTTAACAAGGACAGGTGAGTCTGAACTCTGTAAACTCAAGTTTACAAAAAATTACGTTTTTGGAATAATGTGACATAAATCTTTGTAATAAATACTATAAGAATCATAATATTCACAATTTTCATTAACATTAAATCATTCACTATTTTATGGATACCATAAATCAGTTATATTACTATTCATATTATCACTGAACTTGATTTACTTGTCGGTATCATTTACATTGTAGTCACAGACATGTTTGTCACAGTCAAGTTTTACATGCATTTTATAGCACTTGCAGGTACATGTGAATAAACAATAAATTTTGCCCGCTGTATAGTTCAAGTTCTTGTAGTTGGTGACCCTCGAGTTGTTCTAGGGTTTGGTATCGGTGGCACTTGGGTTGGTCTATTTTTGGCTATGGTTTGGGGTCTGATAGGGTCTTGGGGTTTGGATTCTCATGAAGTTATCCTTGTACAGATTCCTCATTCTCCCGTAACGGCAGTTTTGCTGATAATTGCCATTATAGCATTGCTATATGCTTACATGTTCAGTAACATATATTGCTTGTTTATTTCATTTGGACATGAAGGATTGACTTGCAGCACAGACTCAATTTGTTTTGTTTTCCTCATATGAGTGCCAAGAGCTTTTTCCCAATTTAAGTTCAGGTAAAAATTAACCTGGTAAAGGGCAACATTGATTTTTCCATTTTCAACCATTATGTCATCATTGTCTAGGAACTTAAAATTCGGTAAAAGGGAGATCCTTCAAAAGCAGGAAAGCCAATTCATATAGAGAAAATTGCATTCAATTTTGTTACACATTGGTGATATATGTTGGTTTGTTTTGTGATTAAGTTGTTAACTACTTTCTATGCATTCCAAAGGAGGATGCTTGAAACCACAACTCTAGCATTGGTACAGACCTTCTTACTTTGGAGAATGCTGACTCTAGCTTGTTGGCAACATTTGCAAGACTTTCTCCATCGGAAATATTATCTGTTCCAACATGTTATACAACTAAGTCCATCTCTTTCATGTGGTCACTTTCACGCATTTCTAATACGGTCTGTAAAATAGTGTCCCACCGGGATGACTTTTGATTTTTACTTGTACGTGTTGGTCTAACATCTTAGCAGGGATAAGCTTCCCTATAATAGAATTATCTGCGATGAGCACACTAAATTTGTGGGGTCCCATACAGTCTCCAGATGTGTTCTCTGTATCTGATATAATTATATTGTCCTGGTTTGACTCACTTGTTGGATTAACTGATGACAGTTGTTGTTTTGGCATTAGTGCCCGGGATTGGATTCCTCGGCTTTGCACTTTTATTTCAGCTAGTTCTTTGAATAGTCTGTTTGTTTAAGCTTGATATTTCAGCTGCTAATTTGATCTCGATATTGTATGTAGCCTTCTCAATCTTAGAATATACAGACTCTGAGTTCACCTTTACTTTTATAAATTGGGTAACTAGTTCTGATTTCTCTCTTGTGATCTGTCCAATTGGGAATTTTAGTTTAGTGTTTTCTTCTTCAAAAAACATTTGTTTTCTAGTTGTTGATGACAATTCACATTCGAGATTAATATTCTTATCAGTTTCAGTTTTTAGTGTAATTCTAAGTTTAACTTCCTCTTGCTTTAGCTTTCCAGCTTTGCCTCTCTGCTTATTCTACTTTTCACGAAACCTTTTGAGAGATTTTTCAAGTTCTCGTTACATAATTGGCTTTCATTGTTAATTATGTGCTTGACACTTGTTTCTTCAGAAAAAGAGCCGTTACTTGATTTGTTTGTATATGAATCATCCATACTAGGAGCTGAGTTGTCTCTTTTCCCTTTGATGTTTACTCAGGCTTTATTATGCTTGGACTTTCTGGTTTGTTTAAGTTTCTGTGGTGGCTTTGGTGTGTTTTCAAGCTCATTTGAGGCATTAATTGAAGATGTTGAAGATGTTTCATGGTCAACTGGTATTTTGGGTGAAGTAATCTCACAAGCTGAATAAAATGAAGAGCAAAGGGTCCACTATGGAACCCAGTAGTACCCCAGATGTTACAGTGAGTAGTTTGCGATTTAATTTTGTCAATCTTTACCATTTGATTCCTATTTTCAAGATATGATTTAAATAAATTCAATGATATCTCAGAAAAAAAGGATTTAGTTTTAATTTATGTAGAGGAATTTCATAATCAAGTAAATCAAAAGCTTTTCTCAGATCCATATATATCGCACCAACATGTTTTCGACTGTCAACATTTTTAAGCCATGCATCTATAAGTCGTATTAGAGCAAATACCATGGATGCTATTTTTAAATCCAGACTGTACCTGAGTCGCTATAGGTCGTTCAAATAATTTGGATACAGTAGGGAGTATGATGGTAATTACTCGGTCCTCTTTATTGCCCGACTTAAAAAATGGTATGACTCTTGCTTCTTTCGGTTTATTAGGAAAACCTCCATGTGCTATGCTGCTGTTGATAACTTATGCAATATATGATGTGAAAGTATCTCCACATTGCTTCAAAATTCTGAGAACTATCCCATTTATGCCTGTGGCCTTTCAAACATTTAATGTATCGATAATTGTATGGACTTCATGTAGGGTTATATACATATATTTCTATCTCAAACATATTTCTACCTAGTTTTTCATCTAATATATCTTTCAAATTGGTTCTAGTTATTATCGTTGACAACAGGTTGACCAATGTTCAAGCGACTCGAGCAATGTTATAAAATGTCAAGCATACGACAGTTTTAACAGACGATATTTTTGGCAACAGAATAGGGGTTAACACAGCCGGGTGGGCATATATAGGGCGTATTTGTTGACAACAAACCAGTTTAGGTTTACAGTTTATACAGTTCGAGCCAGTTTAGCATCAAACTGAAACTGCTTTAATATTCACAATAAATAGCCGGTTTGATGAGACCAGTTAAACAAAACAACAAAAATAACAACATCAACATGTAAGTGCAAATATTGAGAACAATAAGTGTGCCATAAGATCCTAAACGGACAGTAGATTAATATACAGATAATGGTTACATTTATAAAAACTTGGATATACCAAACCTACCATACTGCATCCGATGGCAGTTTGGTCGGTTTAATAAATCGGTTTCAGTTTTTGCCTTAACCGACGACTAAACCTTTTTGAGTTACTAAACCGATTTGAAACAACTGAGTTTACTTACAACAAACACGCCCCTAGTATTAATCCACCTGCCAAAATTATCGTCTGCTGAAATTCTCGTCTGCTCGATTTTTGAACCTTGTTTGATTCTTGTGAAATTTGGTGAAAAATTTATCTGAGTGACAAACAGCTTGGATTCGGATTAGACGCCGGGTTATTCGGATTCTGGTCCGTGTCCAGGCTAGTTGACGATGTCATTGTGATCGCGATTAGTAGGATAAAATTAATCAACAGCGTGGGTGATAAGTTTTATGTGACACTGTGGCGGTTGAACCTGTAAAGATCATGTGACACGACGAGGGATGCCTTTAAAGCGCGTATTTACTGTGTATAATCGTACACCGGATATTGTGACACACGAAGCACGGAAGGAAAACAACTAGCAAGCAACCTCGGTTATTTATCATTGTTGTGCAACATCTGCAGACTCCACAGACCAGAAGGTACTGTAACTGTATTTGAAAGCACCTAAGCGCATTGGACAGCGAGCACTGTAAACATGTACAAACAAACAAGAGCCAAATCAGACGCAGAGTCACTCGGCGTCTGATCATGCTCCAGTTTGTTTGACATTTACAGCAACAAAGACTTCACAAATGGCAATAAATGTGTCATTTTCTCACATTAGTTGCATATCGTTTGCCTTGCGTTAACGTTTAAACGGTTAAAATAGCGTTTCTCTCACAGTAATATGACTATACAGTAGATCGTCATGTGTGTTTGTTTTTATTTTTACCGGTTATAAACTGTTTGATGCCCTTGTTATCTTTTCCAGCAAAGAGAACAGACCAAAACGTTTAGTATCATGCTGCGAAGGAAAATTTTATGAGACAACTAATCCAGAGGCCGTATCCATAAAGCTCTTAAGTAAAATCTCAAACTTAAGTGAAAATTTCAAATGCAGATTCTCAATTTATTTTCAATTATACGTCAATTAAACTATGCATTCTTGTGAAAAACTACGTTGTTTGTGAAAAACTACCACAATTTCATTTGAATTATTGTGGGTAAAAATATGCATTTTAATTTTTCA
Organism: Macoma nasuta; assembly: GCA_032359355.1. Lineage (NCBI taxonomy): Eukaryota > Metazoa > Mollusca > Bivalvia > Cardiida > Tellinidae > Macoma > Macoma nasuta. The sequence goes on along the minus strand of JAULCE010323285.1, from coordinate 9,971 downwards.
CTAAAGTTTGAGATTTTCTTTAGGAGCTTTATGAATACGGTCCCAGATCATATGTCTGGTATGCTGACAGTCGCAAATGTATCGAGATTTCGAGAATCACTTCCTCTGACGTAGAAGATCGCGTTAATTATAACTTTCATTGAATTATTTTTATCTCAAGAAGACATCTTTGATTCTTTATGCAATTATGTATATTGTTTGCGAAAACAAATGTTTGATTTTTCAAGTGGAAGAGGACTATCCCTGAACTTTCGAGGATAAAAGTTTCTCGATTTGAATTAATTAGGCAAGAAGACGTCAAATTTGGCGGCGGGCTAAAGGTTAACCCTTAGCCTGTTATTCACGGCTGCGATAATTATTCAAACAACTTGGATCCAGATCAGACTCCGAGTTACTCGGCGTCTGATTTGGATTTAAGCTGTTTGACTCTCAGACAAAAAGTGCAGTAAATTTGAAAAAAGTCGGACGATGTTTAAAAATTGAAGCAGACGATAATTTGCGCAGACGGAAATATTTCGTAGCAGGCTAAGGGTTAAATCAGTCTCAGTACTGAACATTTATTTCAAATTCTTAAAAAAAGTATTCTTATTGTGTGTTTATTGATTAACGTAGTATCATACTTAGTAGTGTAAAAACGTTAATGAACACTGTTCGCGAAGCTAAGCGCATGCGGAGAGTCTGTCAGCCTGTCGCATTCTGACAATTGCGAATCAAAGGAACACGCCAAAATGAAGTTTGACGAAATTCTAGAGAAGATTGGAGATTTTGGGACATATCAGAAGAGGATTTTCTCCATTCTCATGCTGCCAGCGACATTAGTTGGCAGTTTTATGATGATGACCATTGTCGTCTTGTACACGCCCAAACACAGGTAAGTAACATGGTTCAAACCAGGGGTACTCCTACTAACATGTCAGTACTTAGCAGCTTTCGATGACAATAATTTCGCCAACCTACCATTTACCGATGGGTGATTCTACATAATATATTTTAAAACTTAAACCCATTTATGCTCATCTTCCTTAAAAGGGACATAGGCAACCATTGTAGATCAAAGGGCTCCTGAAAGCGTGCCCGTCTTGACTGTCTAAAATTTTCAATAAAACAAATACACTGGTGAAAGAGAAGAAAAACAAATTCCGATTTATGTGTTGCGTTTGCTGATGGAATTATATGGGTATTAATTGCTTTTGTTTATCAAACGTAGGATAAATACGGTATTTATACGAAACCTTGTCCCTTCCCCAATACACGATACAGAGACATGCATTTTGGCCGCATCACAAGAACATTTGAAACAGTATTATATAAAGACCCACATTCTTTTTCCTGACTATTTACGTGACATCTAGTCATTGAAAATTTCTTTTTGTATTCATTTACAGGTAAAATGTAATGTCCTCTACAGTTGCAAACAGTGCAGATCCTGATCAGATGCCACGTCAGAGACGTGGCAGCTGGTCAGGGGCTACATTGTTTGTAATGTCCAAGTGCCCCTTTTCGCATGACGCTGGCCACTTTGTTTGTTCCTTCACGGAAGCGCTTTTTGGTGCCTCTGTAGCAGACGACGTTTGCAATATTGTAGGACATTAAGCATTTGCTCGTCATTTATCACAATAATACAGTCCCTCTTGCCTAGATATTCATAAGGTATTGTTTTCAGCTGAAATATATATATAAAAAATACATCTTCCAGATTTAAAACCATATCTTTCTGTTGTAAAGGTATATTTTTTGAAGATAAAACTAGATCTTTTACATTTCATATGTAAACCTATATCTTTCAAATGTAAAGTTATGTCTTTCAGAGGTTTAGCGGTATATGTAATATATAACCCTATGTCTTTTAGATGTAACGCTATGTTTTTCATATATGAACCTATATCTTTAACATGTACATTTATATAGATACCGGTAAATAGTTCAGATGTAAAGCTATATAATTTAGATATAGAACTACATATTTCAGATGTAAAACTATATTTTTTTCAGATGAAAAGTTAGATCGTCCATATGTAGAGCTATATATTTCAGATGTAAAGCTATATATATCAGATTTAAAGCTATTTATGCTCATATGTAAGGCTGTATCTTTCAGATATAAAGTTATATCTATCAGTTGTAGAGCTATATGTTTCAGATGTAAGTTACCTGGTCTAGACAATGACACATACGACATTCAGAACGAGGCTCACGAGGCACTCGTGAATAAGACAATACCTGTCAGCAGCGACCCCACCCACGTGTACGACCAGTGTCACGTGTTCCAATCTAGCAACGCCAGTATGCAACGTTGTGAACAATGGGTGTATGACAAGTCTGTATTTCATGAGACGTTTACGAGCAAGGTAAGACACTTTCAAAGACGACGCACAATGTCCATTCAACATCTAGACATTAACACAAATTAAAACAACATCATTAACACGTTAAGCCCTCTACATGTATTTGCAATGTAGACTCATTGACGGTAAAAGATTTGGCAGAGTGTCTAGGTGAAAGAAAACACCAAAATGATCATTAAACCCCGTCATTGCTTGTTCTTTCAGGCCAATCTTGTATGCGAGGACTCTCTTAAAATAGCCCACATCATGATGCTGTTTTACTTCGGGGTTCTCGTGGGAGACTTTATTCTCGGGATGCTGGCAGATATGTAAGTCTACGACGGTTTATTATATGATTATGGCCAAACATATTTTAACCCATGTGTGCCTCAAATTTCAAGTGGCATCGTCCAAATTATGACAAGAACAGTTATTTTGTTTTAAAAAGGACTATTTTCTTCTTATGTTTTTTTTTAATTGCAAACAATTCAGACCCCGATCAGAGGACTCTTTAAAGAGCCATCTGATCTGGGTCTTAACTGTTTGCAATCGTCCCTTTATGTAGACGCTAGGCTTACATCAAAGTATCATGTGAATGTGACTATTGGTGACATGTGGTCGTTTAATGTAAAACTAAAGTGATAAAGAAAGCTCTTTTGGGGAGTTTTCTGCATTTCTTTCATTCTGCGTTAAACGACAATCTGTCTTAAAGACCACCCATTTCTTATTTTTAAGTGGCAGCTTAATGGAGGTTTGACCTTTTTTTCACAACATTTATCCCCATACAAACTTTGTTATGGGGACACATTCATTTTCTATGGGAACATATTTCTATACAAAAACCAGTGTTTAGAGTGGGTATGCTTTACAAACCAATCCTAGTAGATCACTGATCAAATGGCTCCATTAAGAAACCTCCGATTCCATTACAACGCTTACGTAAAACAAACGAATCTAACAAATGTGGAGATTACAAAGTTATAGTCATTTTTGAAGATTTTTACTTTATAAGTTCGTAACATTCTTGAAACCAGAACAGACACCGAGTAACATGGGATCTGATCTGGCTAAAATAGGTTACAGTGATAAGATGGTAAAGGATAGCGTTTATCCTTCTGTAATAAAAATCAAGATTGAGAAGCCTTTAATCTGGATCTTTAAGTGTTCATGTTTCTCATAAAATGTGGTTACTGCTGAAGTAAACAGTTTACCTAATGATAACTCAGCTCTGTATCCTTCTTTCAGCGTTGGGAGGAAGACGGCGATGTATATCGGGTGTATCGTGTTGTTACTTTCATCCACCAGTGTGACGTTTGCGCCGGAGTTTTATTCCTTCTCCGTTCTTCAGTTCCTCACGGGCGGGGCTTCCCATGCCGTGTTTGTCTGTATAGCTGTAATCAGTAAGGCAATTTAACCCTTTTGGTGCCAAATCTAAATTTGTCGTCTGCGACAAGTTTCAGATCAAATATTTTTACGAAAAGGAAAATATAATCATGTAGGAATAAATTACTCTTTTCGGTACCTCTATAAAATTACTTATTTATATGGCAAACAGTGATGTCTCTGATCAGTCGCCGCCTTGGAAAGGCGGTGGCTGATCTTGGCCTGCACTATTTGAAATGGCGTATTTAGGCGACTATGGCGCCGAAAGGGTTAATTTATTGTTTGTACTATATGTAGAGTGAAGGATGGATAAGTCAGTAAACGATGGTAAGAATCAAGAAGGAATGAAGGAAATATAAAAGAACAGAATATGCATGGTAATGACGATAATGAAGTCGATATTAAATGATGATTATTTACATGTATTCTAATTCGACAAGAGTGTTTCGTTTTAAAATTATACGCCAACAATTAAGATGTGTACAGTCAACGCAATATTACGATGTGTACAGCCATGGACCGTTATGCAAGGCCACAATATTCATAAGGTTTTTCGTCAAATATTTTGTATCTGATGGCACAATAATTTGGACTTTCTGCATCTCTGACATGTAATAAGTTTCTTAATCCATACCCCATATTTAATCTGATGTAAGTAAGATGTGGATCCAGCAACTTTTTTCTTGAATGACGCCATATGACATATACAGTGTCGCGGTGCCGTCGCGGTGCCGTAAAACCCAGCTCAACTTTGTTAATATTTTCCAGGTATGGAAATTGTGGGTTCTGCTAAGCGGGTGTACAGTGGCACGTTAATACAGGTATTCTATGCCGTCGGTGTGTGCTACTTGTCAACCATGGCCTTTCTCACCCGCCATTGGGCGTGGACAAACCTTGCCGTGGCCCTCCCATGCGTTATCTGTCTCTCGTATTGGTGGTAAGCAGTTTTCACCCCTTTCACTGCCGCGGCAATTATGCGCATGGCTACGGTTTCGCCTCGTTAGCGTAAATATATGTTATATAAAATAGCATTTGCTTAAGAATAATTTCATCCTAATCTTTGAAAAGCTTGATTTGTTTTACAGTCAGACAACAATTGAAAAAGATACTGAAAAAGCCGAACCGTTTCCGTGTTCTGATTATTTTAGGTTGATACCTGAATCTCCGAGGTGGCTTATCAGCAAGGGAAGAATAAAAGAATCTCTGAACATAATCCGTAAGGCGGCTTCTGTCAACAAAGTATCCCTTCCGGACAATATGACGGTGACGCAATCCGCCAAGGCCGAGGCGGTGGGGAACATGTGGCACGTGATCAAGAGCCCCGTGTTGCTGAAAAGAACGCTGATACTGACGTTCAATTGGTAGGTAACGCAGATAAATAAGACGTTGATTTTTTTTTATAAAACCCCACATTTGCCTTTTTGACAAATATGGCACATGCGTTGTTTTTAGAAGAAAACCGAATATTAGACAGTATTATTGAGGAAGAAGCAACACTTTTACCCTTCTTATTTTAGTAAATGTAGATAAAAACGATGACACTCGTCAACTTTTTCTTTGTTTAGACATTATTTGACCAAGCTACTGCCTGCCTTGGAGCCATTTCGGCGCTAAGTTCAAAAGTATCCTAACAAAATAAATATCAGAAATAGTTCATATAACTTGGGCTCTTTCGAAACTCTTAGAATCGGACTCAATTCTCTAAAAAGTGAAGTGAAATCCTTGATCAGATGCCGCCTTCTATATTGTCATATGAGGGGAAAAGGTCCCCGCCTCGGAGGCCATGCTTTTAGATAGATTACAATGACCTGAACAATTTCAGTAGATGGTCACCCAAATATAATTTCAGGTTTCTTTAATCAAATCAGACACTAGAAGCTTTCGAAATAATATTTTAACAGCGCCGTACTCAGAGAGCCGACGGAGATCGATCACGAAAAGCCATAAAAAATAATAACAAAAAGAAAAAGAGGAAAAAGTTAATCAAACGTAGGCTGAAATTAGGTTAAAGTTGACACTACGAATAGTGTTTATCACGACAACATAAGACGAGGTTCAACTATGCCACCAGGCTTTGAATTCACCAATTCATTCTCGGTCATGTATTGTTCACAGGGGTATTGTCAGTATGACGTATTACGGTGTCACCATGAATGCCCCTAACCTGGTGGGCAGTTTCTACCTCAACTTCTTCCTGTTGGGCGTGATGGAGTTCCCAGCAGACTTTTTATGTATTGTTCTTCTGGACCGTGTTGGACGGCGATCGTTGAATGTCAGTGTTATGATCGTGGGCGGAATCGCCTGCCTGGCTACCATGCCGGTGGTCCTGTGGGGTGGCGAAAGTAAGTATCTTCACAACTAGTTAGCATGAAAGCTAGATCAGAGCCCAGAAATATCGCATATGCATACTACACATGTATATATATATGATACATTGTCTGGTGTGCGGTATCTTGCTCTTCTGGATATCCGGCATATCGTTGGTGTTCTTCGTTTGAAGGCAACTTCGTCTAATTGCCACTTACGTGCATTGTGGTAAAACACACATCGATGTTTCGACAAAAATTACGACCAGCAAAGGTGAAAGTATTCAAATAATTGTTCCGATTGATGAACACAATTTGTTTGCTCCTTTTGATGAATTTAGATTATTAGATAGCAAACTATCTTCACATTAAGTTATTAGCTTATGACTTTCTAGTACTTAAAATAAACAATCATTCCAAAATCTTGTTTTCGCCATAAGATATTATTGGAATTGGAAACAATGCAAAGTTTGTACCGCGGTGTATTTTCGTAATTTCAGGTTTACAACCCTTGACCATTATTTTTTCTTTAATCGGCAAGACGGGATCTGCGGCGGCTTTCGCTATCGTATATATCTACACGGCCGAGCTTATGCCAACGGTCGTACGAAATGCCGCTATGGGAAGCTGTTCGTATAGGCTCCATGTTGGCGCCCTACATTGCCAAGTCGGTACGTTCACTCGGGTCCCGCCAAACAAATAGTCCGCTGAATTCTCGCCAGCATGATCTTTTAACCTTGTTCGATTATCTAGAAATATGGTGAAAATGTTACCCGAGTGTCAAACAGCTCGGAAAAGGATCAGAGACCGAGTTACTCGTCGTCCAATCCGGGTACGAGCTGGTTGACGATATCATTCTGAGCTTCTGTCCACGGTCGTACGAAAATGGCGGCATGGGAAAATGTTCGTGCGTCGCACGTATTTGCTCCATGTTGGTGCCCTACATTGCCATGTCGATACGTTCAAATCTGCAAAATATCAAAGCAACTAAATTGTTATCGAGGCGTGTGCCAAGACTAACGTCTTCCAAGACAGTATCTTAGTAGTGTGTGAAGTAGTTTAATAGATTATGTAATGCACGTTGCAAAAAATCGGAATCTTAATGATCCTCGGAGTGTCTCATCGGAATTGAATTACAAAACTAAAGCTTTGGCAAGCAATTGCCCCGTGTGTCACAGGCTACTATGCTCAACATCCGCCGTCGTTGCTTACTTCAATGTCACTTGCAGAGAGCACGTCGCTGTGTTCAAGTCCGGTTTGTGTCTTTTTAACAACATGATTAAAAGCACGCAACTGCCATATTGGAAAATTACGCTTAGTGATTTAGAAGAAATCGTCAGTGTTCTTCTAAAACCACGCAGTTCTATATGTGCCTTTATTTTAAATAGCACATACGTGGTGTTAAGAAGAAAACCGACACTATAATTACTTGATAAGCACGTAATATGATAAAAAATGCATACGGTATAATATCTTGTTATCATTTAGCGATGATGAGATTAAGGCAATGTGGTGATTTGACAAAAACAACCGGTATGTTCTGGTGTGAATACGCAGTTTTTTCAACTACAATATTACTTTACACGCCACATATCATCCTTTTTTTCTCTCAAAACCCAACAAGTGAAAAATGATAAAAGCTTTTAATATGCATCATGACGTAATGGTTGAAATTATCATATTAGGGCGAGCTCGTTGGTGGGAAGTTTGGGAAGGTGGCGCCACTTGTTGTGTTCGGAGCGCTGTCAATCATAGCGGGCTTGTTACTTCTGCTGCTACCGGAAGCTCTAAACCAGGTTCTTCCAGACACGATAGAGGAAGGGGAAAACTTTGGCACAAAGTAAGTTTATACACAAATATGGTTGATGAAAAATTAAGGGTTTTTTTTACCAAATTTAGTGGCTAAAGGCACTCCGCTTTACAATAGCCAAGTTTCAAGTAAGATACTTCAATGACTGACTGAGCAAATGCGAAGTAGAATATCTACCTGCGAAATCCTCGTTTCCTGCTTATTTAAGATTCGTATGATCCACAAAATTATTGAAGATTTTGAATAGCTTCGATCGACAGGGTCAGATGCAGAGTAACTATGCGCATGGTCTTAATGCGCGCTGTTTGGGAATATCATTACGTCGTATTGATAGACAGCCTTTTCAATGCATAGTGTCCGTTATAGAGTGGAAGGAACGCCGCCCTTTCTCGCTTAACGCTAACAGAACGTAAATAAAAACTAACATTTCAAACTGGGGGTGAGGGGTGGGGGATCCCATTGTGAACTGTCAATATATAAAGGACAAGAGTGACACTCACAAAATACGCCTGTCAATAATTTCTTGGATTCTATGACAACTTTCTGTCACACTATGACCATCCTAAATCGTGCTCAACAGACGATCAGAGTAAACTTGGCAATCATTTTCAGCAAGTTTGGTGAAGGGGTCAGATAAGAATCGTTCAAGTAAAGAGTAGACAACGCAAAAATGGCCATTTTGACCAATTCAAGGGCCATAATCCTGAAGTGCCTGGGGAGCTTTGGCTGGTTATTGAAATTTATCTAGAATTTATACCAACAAATATTTTCAGCAAGTTTGGTGAAATTCTGATAAAATCTGTTCAAGTTAGAGGGTGGACAAAGCTAAATTTGCCAATTTTGACCAATTCAATGGCCATATTATATCTTAGCTGATTATCGAACTTGACCGAGATATTTTACCAATAAACAGTTTCAGCAAGTTCGGAGAAATTCTGATAAAAACTGTTCAAGTTAGAGAGCGGACAAAGCTAAAATAGCCAAATGTAACCAATTTAATCGCCATAATTTTGAAGTGCCTAAGGAAATCTAGCTGATTATCAAACTTGACCGAGATGTTTTACCAACAATCATTTTCAAAAAGTTTGGTGGAAATTGGATGAAAAATGCTCAAGTTAGACCGTCCGCTCCCCATTGATGTTCCCATAAGACGTCCTGCCATACTTGACAGGCATATAAAAATCAATCGCATTAGTTTTATATTAAAATTCTGACAAAAGAATAGAGTGTTATCCGTTCAATAAACGAGTTCGAAGAAAGGTAGGTCTGTGTCGAAAAAGAATAAGTTCGAATTACTCAACGTTCGAAATAAATTCGAACTTCGGGAAATTATCACTTAACCCATGTTTGCCCATCGTCCCTTAAAATGGACATAGGCATCCAACGCAGACCTATATCAGAGGACTCCTGAAGGAGCCCTCTGGTCTGAGTCTGCGTTGGTTAACTTGTTTGCTGTACTCACGCACATTTAAGCTTTTAAAATCCAGGTGTCGTCGGTTTCGTTCCAAAAAGCCGTAAGGCACTTATGTTTTTTTTGGAACGAAACCGACGATATGTCAATTTCCTTCTTCAGAATCCCCTTTCAGCGAATATAGATGTGCTGGATTGCGTCTTTGGGCGAGTCAATGTGTAAACCCAGGCATTATTGGGTTAATCAAAATATACTTCCTGTCTTCGACACGCATACACAAAGCAAACCGTGAAAGCAAAAAAAAACATTATTTGGTTCAGAGTTGAGATTCGATCTTACCAAGCTACAAGATACAGATGTAGACCTGAGTATACAGACTGTGTCGAAAATCTACTTACTTAGTTTTATTATTAGATCTAGATCAAACCTTTTTCAAACCAAAGTTAAACTTGTCTGCTGTGACTAGTTTAAGATAAAATATTTTAACGAAATAATTAACAGGGACGATTAAATAAACATAGGCATTTCCGGAACGGTTTACACGGGAATAGATCTAATATTTGTTGCAAACAAGGGTGGTCACAGACCACATGTCTCGCCTCAGATTTGCCTGTCACAAGAGGAGCAGCACTGTCGGCATATGAACTGGTGTTCCACAAGTGTGCAAGTTATTTGAGATTCCTTCAATCAACAATGAAGTTACATCCCGGACAATGCCTTTTGGTAACAAATTTGAC
>JAULCE010323174.1:0-10503 GCA_032359355.1 Macoma nasuta | reverse complement strand
GATTTATTCCGCTAAAATATTTTATTTGAAAATAGTCCCAACCGACAATTTTAAATCTGGCACCGAAAGAGTTAAATATAATCTATATAATTCCGTGTTAGTGTGTAGCATAATCATAGGCCAGTTTATCTTTAAAACGTTGAATAGAAATAGTGAGCTATCTTGATTTCGAACTATAGTAAGGGGTGGAAATTACCAACCCCTTTTTAGCAATGGTATCCAGCTTCTACCAGAATGGTATACGCTGGGAGTCAGTCTTGAATCTCGAGTCTAAACGGTTTGATGAATGCATGGCCTGGACTGCAGTATTCGATCATAGTCGGCGTCTGTTCAGGGTCTGTTATGTTGTCTTATGATAACAGACACAGATTTGTAGTAGATTTTTGCGAATGATTAAATACAATTTAAAACAGACCTCTTTCACGTGTATCGCAAGCAATGTAGACTCTGATCCGGCGACGCAGCATATGGAACGCGCGAGCTCTCGTTGGCTAACACCTGGTAATGCATTTCTTTCTCACGGTCATGTTCTTCAAAACTTGACAGATGTGTAATACCATAATTAACTCAATTTTACACACTTGTTTTATGATAATTTTCTGCGGTTTTGACATCCTATACCCAAACGCTAATACACATGTCCAGTTTACAAGTAGATGTCACACCAAGCAATACCAATATCGGAGGTCGCTTTGCCCCGGGCAACGGAACTATCATTTGTGGCATGTTCTGCGAAAACACGCAATTTGAATACATTCAAACCTGTCTATAACGGCCATTGAATAAGGTATCATAGCGATTATTGGTGACAGGTGATCGCTTAATGCAGAACGTAAGTAATTCAGAAAGCTCTATTAGGAGCTTTCTGCATTACTTTCATTCTGCATTAAGCGACCAACTGTCTTAAACACCGTAAATACCTCAGTTTTAGAGTTGCACGCTTAACACAGGTTTGACTATATAAGCTTCTGCATTTTTAACACTGTTCTCTATCTGTGCAATTAGTCAATATCCTTATCATATACCATTTACTCCACAAGCTACTGTTAGACCTATCACTAGGAAATAATCTAATTCAAAATTTGAAAATGCCTACCAACTTAAAATGCCATTTTAATTGCATTGGAATCATTGTTGGAAATGTAGCATTTACTCGTTACGGGCAAATGCTCAATTTCCTAAAATGTTTTCAATATCCATCAGTAACAGAGGCACTTTATGTAAATGACGATTCTGTGGGGGAAAGGATTAAGATCTCTAGCTCTATTCTATAAGTATGCTCCCCAATAAGGCTTGTTATTTCACCAGTTGAATCTAAACAGGCCACGACCAGACATCCTGCATGATTGTAGTCATCGATGGGCTATTATAAAACGACAACAATCATCCAATGTAGACCACATAACAACCTATTTAATAATCTTAGCATAAATGACGTCATTGATTCGCAATGTATGTTAAGATGTCATGAGTACGTGCATATTATAAAGGGTTCCTTTTGCAACGCTATCCTTTGACATAATACGCTCAATTTATACTGAGTCGACCGACTTCATAACCGTAACTTTTATAAGCCATCTTAACCTTTTTTTTCCACGTTGTAGAGAAAACTATTTGAAACATATATCTCAATCTACTGTACATAGATCTAGATTTGTCATGATAGGCCGAATTCTTTGTGCAATATTGACCATTGCACGAATTCCAACACTAATAAATGTAAATCCTGTCCCGTTCTACATTCAATATTTACGTTTAACGTGTCAGTCTTAATGGAAGACGATCCCCCTGGGGTAGATGCCATCACGTGTCTATTTATGCACGCTTCATGCAGCCATGGTGTGACAACGGTACAATGTACGTGAAACGCGTGTATAGAGATCGTTATTTCTTTTTTCTCAACTTAACTACACTTTATCAATCAAACCATATCTTATGACCACTCATGAGAATCGCCTCGACGAGGCGATTCTCAAGAGTGATCACAAGATATGGTTTGATTGATACCGTGTAATTGTACCCAATATGTCCCTAATGCACAACCAACCACGAGCGCTGAAAGATGATAGAACTACGTTAGAATAATTATAAAATACATGTAGCGTTCGACCTTAAATCCATTCAGACACGATTGTCCGTATCAGTTTCAGTTAAGGCCACGACACATAGAGCCATGACAACTGTGTCGCCGAGTCTCCTATGTGGCTTCTGGTTAGGATCTCAGATTGTATATTTTTAGAAAATTTAGACTCAACTCAAATCAACTTTATCGGGCATGCTGGCATAATTATATATCACTAAACATTAACAAATATTAATACGTATAAAGTATACACTACAGAATATATCAGGATATTTTAGGGTATATCTTAACGTTAGTTTTCATTTACATAAATATACAGTTAAGATAGTTTGCTTTTCTTGTGGCATCCCTTATAAATTTAGCGAGTCTTAGTTGTATAGTTCTAAAGAAAGCATCTTTTCAAATGTATTAGTAGACACCGATCACATGTTTACTTTACTCATTACGCCATGTCCTGGCTTAGACTCATTCACTATGAAAGCATTTGATGAAAATGAACATTATCTAGGAGATAGGAAATGTGAGAAATCATTTTCACAATATTTTCAAAAGCCATTCGCGACCGCAGCGTCAAAAGTAGCTTCTTTGTGGTAAACGGTTAGGAAAACAGCATTCCATTCCCTGCTCTAGGAAAGTTCTATTCCATTCCCTGCTCGAGGCTTCATGTACAACCAATGTGTAACCGACTAAGCGTGTCTTGAAATTCAATCCAGTTGGGAACACAAAAAGGCCATGGCAAAAATGACAGAATCTGGAAATTCTTTAAATGCCAACACATTCTGCAGACTAAGAGCGATAAACTCAGAACAACCCGATTTATGTTCAGTGCTCTGAACAAACAACATCCCGCCTGGTAGCGTTATTCAAGTTTTCAATGAACGTTGTTTTTTTACGGTAGGTCGTTCTTCTCGTATATAATATTAACTAGACTGTAATCAGCCTTCATCCCTAACCTCATTAATCCGAGAGAAGACCCGTATGATCCGTATAATTGCACTGGACACATTGTATGAAATAGAGCATTTGCTCCTGACAAGCTAATGCTTCATTTCCCACAATATTGTCAATAGTCATCTCAAGGCACATCCAAGGAGTTAAGTGATAACAAGGTTAGTGTCCAGGATTCGAGCTGAGAACTCTCTCAAGCTGAATTTTTCAACATAAAGTGTCAGTGCAGTACCAATAAAATGATGTCAATATTTAAAGTTGAAATTTTGAGTTTGAGCACGGTCTCAGCTCAAGATACTTAGTGATAGCCGGGTCAGGATCTACAGTGTTCGTCAAGGACGGGGGCATTTTTGGTTCCCAAAGACCATGGGTTAAAGCTGCGAAATAACCTGCTCAGTTTCAACAATGGTCTGTAGACTGTTGGAGCCAGCTGCTCATATGCTGTAATCATTTATCCATTATAATAAGATCATAATAGTGGCGACGCGACCGTGACAATACATGCAAAACAAAGCATTCAGTTAGGATCCAGACCCAGACCGATCGTCAACTAACACCATGCCAACAATTAATTAGACTCGTGTAGGTATCTATAGTTTCCTGCTAGTATTTACTCTAAATATTCAGCGCAAATCGTAAGTGAATAGACTCTACTGGACAGACAGGCGTATGAGAAGAATGCCTTTTGGCGCAGCACGATCGTGATAAAACCCTTATTACGTTAAACTCGACTATGACTATAATGCAAACAGCTTGGATCAAGATCAGACGCCGAGTTACTCGGCGTCTGATCAGGATCCAAGCTGTTTGACACCCAGGACATAGTTTCGCCAGCTTTGAAGAAAATCGTACGAGGTTTGAAGATCAATCAGATGAGTGTTTGTGCAGACGATAATTTTTCGCAGCGTGGTAAGGGTTTAAAGTACGTTCTCAAGCATGTTGAAGTGTTGTCAAGAGTTAATCATTGCAACATGTGCATGTCCCGTGGTGTCAGAATCATGGAGCAAGAAAGATATGCCCTATTGTATGAGATTGTTTCAAAACGCATTTTTTCTCCCAGTGGATATAAGGGTAATGCGTCCAGCGTGAGTTTTTAAATGCCGAAATGACGTATTGTTTTCGTGCACAGTGGTGTTTCGAAAACAAAGCCTTTTCATGTAATAGGAATGCGACTGATGTCACTTCAAACAATGCAGATCCAGCAAAGATGCTGCGTTTTTTTCGAGCGGCGACTGATCAGTGTACCCCGTGCGTTAAATTGAACACTACTCTCATTAAATTGTTAACAATGATTTATTTCTAAACACTTCTTCTACTTCTTCTGCGTTCCATATTTCTGAACACTGTACACATGGACCAGACATCAGTTTTGATATATAGAGGAAGGTCCCGTTACTCTTACTTCTCAAGCTGATATGGAAATTTTACTGACAGTCAAAATTTTAATGCACTGGCAAAAAATATACAGCAAGGAAGCTTAAGTTGAATTTTTTGGGATTGAACAAGCTCTCAGCTCGAAACGTTTACTGAAAACCTGGACTGTATACATTTAGTTTATAATGACATTAATTTTCTAGGCCACAACGTACTCACTGAATCGCTACAAAATCAACGATGCATTATTTTTATCCTAAGTTAACAAATAGCAAACAGTGTAGACCAAGACCAGCCGCCAAGGTCGCTTCTGCACTATGCTACTCAATAGAGCCAATACAGACAATTATATACAGACACACTGTCCTCTTCTCAACAAAATAAATCAGGAAGGCGCACTCTGTTCAACGTGTAAACCTGTTTAGGTCTACACTGTTTGAAACGATTAAGTTTGGAAACCCTATAGCTGCGCTTATCTTGTAGAATGGCGTCTTTCTGTATGAGCCTATATATGTACTTCTCACACCAAATCTTAAATGATCTGCAAAAGACTAGAAACTGACGTTAAATCGATAAATTCTCAGACATATACCATATATGTACAACGTTCCAGCTAAGCATGCGTACATGCATCATTTTGACACAATCTCTATACACGTATTTTATAACAACACTATACTGCGATTCTGACGAATTGTCCCACCATACAATTATTTTCCAGCGTAGAAATAAGGACTTAAGCATTCAAAATACGCTCATTCTCTGGAGCTCTCTATGTACTTACTTATTCAAAGCAATTTCTTTTTTCCTTCAAGTTGTCTGAAAAATAAGTTGCCATTACCTCCTGAAGCATATGAAATGTCTCGTTTTTCTCCAACAAAGAATCCGACGGAGAATCCCGAAATATCCCGGAAAGTACCGAGTGACAATCGTCCGTCCTATCCGGGAAGGAGTCGGTTCTCGGTCGATATTTTTTAGCGTTGTTTTCCATTGTTTTATAAAACAAACATTCATAATAGAAAGCAACCGCATAGACCAATTTGGCATAACATCCCGAAAATATTAATGTTTTTTTCTCTAACATGGACACACAATTATGCAAACCCATGGTGTCCATAACTGGACCATAAAATAATCCGGAGATTTTGGCAAATGTTCACCTTTATGCGTGCTACGGAGGAAACTATGATGGCAATTGCAAACAGCTTGGATCCCATTGAGACGCCATGTGACACGGCGTCTCATTGGGACCCATGCTGCTTGAAATTTAAGAAAAATGGTTATAGAGAATATTTTTTAAAAATCCGGAAAAACTACGGAGATCTCCGGAAAAATCCAGAAAAATGGTCGGGCTGCGATATAAGGGGGGCGGTCGCATATCACACTCCGGCTCTCGTCAGTCGTATATAAACTTCTTTTTATCAGGTGCCACGACAGAGACGCGACAGCTGGCATGGCTTTCACAAAGCGTCTCGAGTCGAGATCGTGCTCAAACTCAAAATTTCAATCTCAAATATTGACCTGGATTTTATTGCTCTACTGCACTATAATTTTGTCTGCCATGGAATGTTAAAACATGGAGTGTTTCACAGGCAGACACTACCTGTAAAACATGGAATGTTTCACAGGCAGACAACATTTGAGTACAGAGGCGATAAAATTGAATGAGATATCCAATGTTGAAATCTTGAGTTTGAGCACGATCTCTGCTCGAGACGCTTTGTAAAAGCCATGCCTGCAGGTCTTGGTCTGCACTGTTTGCAACTTTAAGGTTAGACATCGTACATCGTCATACTATCCTATAGAAACACGGAGGCCAACTGTTCACTTTAAAAGGCTTATTTGCTGAGACTCAAATGTGAGCATTAGAGCCTTGCCCCTTTGGTACCGATGATGCTTTATCTGTAGCCATGAGAGCAAATGCCCCATTTCCCATAAAGATTACATAACCATTGACAGTTGGAATTTTCCTTTCTTATTTTCATTTAAATTATGGTCTAAATATCCAATGAAACATATGAGAACAATTTGAAATGGGGCTAAGATCAGTGGCGGATCTAGGATTTTTAGTTAGAGGGCGCGTGCTCTTTTCGCTAGAGGGGGCGTAAATTCTGCAACTAGTTTCTACCTCTCACCGAGTGAGTAGACTGAGTAATAAACTGACGATGTATCAAATTACCGACTGTCATAGACAGTCGGTAATTTGATACATCTACAGTTTATTGAATCATTGAGTATTGAATAGATGCAGATCGATCTAAGCTAGTCTCGAAAATTCTTCATATTATACGAGTTCTACACTATTTTCCAAACGGTTTTACCAAATACATTGACACTTTTAGAGGGGCGCGCGCCAGGTCCGCCCCCGCCTAAATCCGCCTATGTGAACCGTCGAGAAGGTGCACAATATGTCCATATTTGTCACCAGGGAATACGGATTCAGCGATAATTGGAAACGCATAGACGGCGTGAGTTCAAATACCAATCCTGTTGATTTTACAATGAATTCTCAAAAGGTAAATTAATTATTTATCTAGGCTACATCTATAATAAATTGCGTTCAGTTAATGATTATGTTGTGACGGAAAGTATCTGACAATCATTTTTTACCTCAGTCGATAATATAAATCATTGTAAAAGCAGTAATCATGTACAAACTAATCCGATATGACGTATACCCTTCATTAGAAAAATGTAATCATGGGTTCGATAATAGCTCATCAATACATAAACCCTTCCACGCCATAGGCGATTCAAATCGACATTGCAAACAAGTGAAGTCACAGATCAGATGCCGCCTTTAAAGGCGGCGGCTGATTAGGGACTTCACTTTTTTTACAACAAAATATAGGCCGAATTTTAGGGTTTCGGAAAAGTCAAAGTTTATTTAATTAGTTTTGTTATTTATTTCGTTGAAATATTTGATCCTAATCTAGTTACAACCGACAATTTTAAATTTGGTGGCAAAGAGTTCACATTTTACGTTCAGGACACAAGCTATATTAATCAACGGTACGCTCCGTTGTTTACCGAACTGTTCACCGCTTGTAGAAGATCAATATGTGTAGGTTATAGTTCATATAATGGAAAATAACCAAATTTATTACAAGCGAAGCGCAGCTTGGATAAAAATCAGACGCCGAATTATTCGGCGTCTGATCTTGATACAAGTTGTTGTATGTTCTATTTTGGTCGGGCACAGCATAGCATCATTACTTTATCATTACACTAATCTATAAACCGTTAATGTTTCAATTCCCATGGTGTCAATCACGAATAATTAATATACTCATTCAGATCGACGAAAATAGAATTATGATTCGCCGTCTGATTTTTAAACAAGCTGCTTAAAACTTGATACAGTGTGTTTCCTAAACTGGCGCATACAGGGCGTTACTTCAAAATGTAATATGCATGTAGTGTTTTAGTTGAATACATTTTAGTCGACTTAGCGTCATTGTGTCACGACATGTTTACCTAATTGCGAAATATTGAGTACGTGGGTTCTACTGATGGTAATCTGTGCTAATTTGGCAGAAGTTTCAATATACTGAACTTATTGAGACTTATCCCAACGGATCCAATTCCCAACGGATCTGACAAAGTGCTTACTCCATTACGTCGCATTATAATTCTTAAGAGCGATGGTTCGTATAGTGCAAAGCACCCAGTCACAGATGACACTAGACTAATGGTCAGTCAAAACTCCCTCTGTCGAAGTTTGCCGGACTCCTTTTATAAGTTCGAATGACCCGAAGTTCGAATTTAATTCGAACGTCGGGTAATTCGAACTAATAAAAATAATTCTCTCTGCTACTAAACGTATCGGAAAAGCACCTATGATATCGTTTCAGACTTTAGTTAAAATAAGGATTTCGACTGAATCGAGTTCGAGATAGCAAGGTTCAACTGTACATAAGCATTTAAAGCTGTGTAATTGTAATACTCCCCACTTATTTGAACCGAAAATGACCATGAGAAAAATGGCGGTAAATTGTCGTCTGCCCTCAAGTAGTTTCAAGTTGAATATTTCTGCCACATAGTTTGATCAAATATACATGTAGTCAGAAATGTCAGAAAATTGTTAGTATCTGACGAGACGCCGAGTTACTCAGCGTCTCATCTGCACCCAACCTGTTTGGAAAGAATCAACGTTCTACTACCCGTAGCTTATACATGTTTATAATCAAATACTATGATCGTGCTTTATTAATTGGGTATTCATTTGTACCAATGTTAACCCTTTAACCGCAATAGGCGACTGAATCGACATTGCAACAAGTGAAGTCCCAGATCAGACGCCGCCTTAGAAGGCGGCGTCTGATCAGGGACTTCTCCTTTTACAACACAATATATTCTGAATACATGTATTTGGGTTTCGGAAAAGTCAAAGTTTATTCTTTTATTTCAGTTATTTATTTCGTTAAATGTTTGATCCAAAACAAGTCACAACCGACAATTATAAATTGGGTTAAAAGTGCTCTACAAAATATGATCGATTACATATTCAGGTCATTTTGTATGAACAAAATCTGGATTCCATGTTTTATCATTTTTTCTTATTTTCTAAACATTCTTAAGGGTTTTTGCTACAATAAACGAAAAAGATAATATACATTGTTAATACTTCATACAACAAAGGTAAACAAATATGAAACGACACAGAGATTGTTCAGACATTTAGCAAAACACATCGAAAATATATATAAATTAGGGTTAAGAAATATTCGATTTGCATATAAATGTAAATAATTTGAAAACCGACCATAATAATTTCTTCAAATATAAGATTTATAAGGTTGATGCCATATACTATCAGAAAATGTAACAAAAACTGGGTATCACCATGCTCATTTTCAAAATATATTCCAAAACTTAAGGTAAGTGTACCCTCTGAGATTTTTCTCGGATAATTTGTAGAAATGAAATGAAAATTAAATTTCAACCTTTCAATATAATCGTTGCACGGTATTCTGTCATGATGAAACTGTCACAGAATCACCCAAGATACCTCTCACATGTGTAAACAACTACATATACAATATTCATATTATTTTCAACACGTTACATGCAGATAACAGAGTATATCAGTAGTTTGGAAAACAAGTGTAGAATCTGATCAGAGGCTTCTAGATGTGAGTCGAAGCAGAATATGCACTATTTTTAATCACTTCCCAAAAATGTAAGGAATATGTTTTGAGTTGAAATTTCGGTTATTTAGAATTCATAGAGACATTAGCTAGGTCCAAAAAATAAGCAGGCTACAATATTATCAGCAGTTAATTAAAACAGCACAATGAAGCTAAAACCCTTCATTACCGGGGCAATAATGCGCATGCGCAATATTTCGTCCGCTTCATTTGAAGGAAGGTGAATCCGACTATTTGTGATCACGAGGAAAAAATCTGTGTGAGCCAAAGTACTCTTAATTTGAATAAGCGTATGAATAGTAGTTCTGAATCAATGACTGTTTTGAATGAAACAATAATTGTTGATCCGTACTTTCACACTGAGTGTTGCATTTTTTCATGAAAAATGTGAATTTTATTGCCTTTGCATTTTCATTTTTCAATATTGCGTGTTTGTATGGAACACAACTGTTTGATATGCCTAACCTAACGCGCCTTGCTGCTAAGGTTAGAGATTCGTGGGAGGAACATAGAAATGTCAACAATTAAGGTAATCATTTCAATCCAGTGCTCAAGCTTTTACTTTAGAGGAGGGTGTCGCGCTCTGTTGTACATTTCCAGAGGTCATGCTTTCTCTCACATCGCCATGTCCCTTTTCAGCACTCTCTTAAAATCTAATCCATATGCATCTTATCGTGCGTATCATTTAGCATTGCGTACTTCACTAGTTCAAGTGGCGATTGGCCTTGTGCATAATTGAGTAAACTTCCCCTTATCCTACTAAACGAAACTAATCAAAATAACGAACGGTTATTGTGACTTGGTGTCTGATCCTGACCTAGACTGATTGACACTCAGCAAACCGTTCACCATCCTTCAAAGCAATTTGGATAGCCATGACGAAGGCTTGGTGTTAAGTTTTAGCAGACAACATTTTTTTTCAAAGCAGATACAGGTCAAGTGTTAATA
>JAULCE010323063.1:0-10504 GCA_032359355.1 Macoma nasuta | reverse complement strand
TAAGTGTAGATGGTAATAATATGCATTAAGAAGGGCTTTATTACTCTGGGCCCGTATTCACAAAGCTCCTCATGGAAAAAATCCCTTAGATCTGACCATTTCCCACCTTTTGAATTTTCTTAAGTGGTATTTACAAAACTTTCACCTTAGGAATTCCTATGTATAAGTTAAAGGAAGACCAACCGCAGCTTTCTCAGCTTTATAAATGCTCATTTTGATTTTGCAATTAGTTTAAAAGTCATAGTGTGACCATTTGTTTTCTTAGTTCATTCTCTATCTCATGGTTATGGTTTTGTGCCAATATTCAACAGAATGATGTTTTCGATCAAAACGAACAGCGACAATAACAATGAATGCACACTGTAGGTGTTAGAATAATGAAGTCAGAACTAGCACGATACTTGGTTAAATACCCACTTGTGACCATTCATTTTCTAAATTAGGCAATTTTTATCTGGTGTCGGGAAAACGTAACGTCGTTGTCGCGCGTTGACGTCAGTAACGTCAACGTCATCGTTGTTGTTGTTGCTTATGATTTAACGTTAGTTTGGATATATGTAGTAAAGTATGAGAACCTAATAACAACGCTAAGTATTCCATTCACCTCAACTACGTTTGCGATATCTGGTAGAAGTGGTTTTGAACCATTATGTTACAACAAAATATGTTGTTGTTTTTTGGTATGACTAAGCACTCGACGATCCGGATTTTCATTTGGAACCTTTTCACGGTTTTCGGTCTTTAGCATTTGTTTAACATGGACCTGTGAATCGTACAATACGGAAAAAATATGGGATTTTTTGTACGCGCGTGCGTCCAAATACGGAATTATATTGTACGGTCACGTGGTTCAACAGAGCGTCCACGATTGGACGTATAAATTAGGTATAGAATAATAGTATATGTTTTTAACTTGTAACATTTGTATTACTTGCTGCTTTGAAAGGAATCGTTTAATAACGTCTCTTACTAGTGTGTTCCAGAATTTAATCTTAGTACACACTACGTGTACTATTTAAGCTGTGACTATTAGATACGTCATGCTGTGATAAGTGTTTATATCATTCAGAGCATTCAAGTTCGTATATGATTTTGCTGGTTACAGAATGTATCGCCGGTTTTTAGCTCGACTGTACAAAGAACATATGGAGCTTATGTCATACCCCGGTCCATGGCGTAAACAGTGTTTATCTTTTATGTTTAATTCATTTTCATTGATAATAAGTTGTTCACTCTGTATCTGAATATACCATATTTAGAGTCTACACTCTGCATTGACCCAGTGTGGTGCACCAATTTATGCACCTGTGTGAGTCAAAGGTCAAGGAATAGGTACTTGTGCTGATGTTGAGGATTTGTTTGTACATCTTTTCATTTACTTCTCTTTCTACCCTTTGATTCAGGGTTTTCATGTTTGAAATATGTATTGCTTGTGACAAGACCTTTTCACACATACCAACAGTTTAGACCTGATGACATTGACATTGATCTTTGACCTCCTTTTTAAAAAAAAATGTATATAGTTTCATAATTACAAAACATGGGGAGCTCATACTTAGTAATTATATTCCCTATGACAAGCCACTTTCATGCATGCCATTATTTAAAGCCCTGGTCACATTAACCTCTGGCTTACTTTTTAAAAACTTGAACATTGTTCATAGCTTTTTAATTATTTGCTTTTGGGCTTTTTCATGCATACCAACAGTTTTGACCTGTTAAATTGACATTCACCTTTTATCAATTTTTGTAAAAAATAACTTCATAATTACATGTCCTTTGGATCTCATATGAAGGAAACATCTCCATAGCTTCATAATTACTTGACATAGGAATCTTATATTTAGCTAGTATATTCATTGTGACACGCCCTTCTCATACAAGGGAAAACTTATTTACCTAGTGATCTTGACATTTTACCAACTTTATTAACATTGACCATAAATTTTGAACTTTTTGACTTTGGGCTTTCATACTTAAAATGTATACTGCTTGTGACAATACATTGACACACCTACCAGAATATTTGACCTTGACATTGTTGTTGTTTAAATTAAGCCAAAACAGGCGAGCTAAACTGTCTTCTGACAGCTCTTGCTCACTTTTGAATTAGACAAAACAACAGCAGTACCATTGTACAACATAAAGACCAAGATACGCCACCAGGCGTCTTATAATGTCTCCATTGCTTTCCACACATCCGAGTCGACATATTTGGTATTCTATTTTTCCACACATATTAAATATCGGTTTGCATCGACTGAATGCTGATAATGTATTTGCATAATAGTGCTTAAATTTATTTTATCTTGTACATGAAGCCACAGAAGACATCTGAAGTCATTCAGCCTCATCTTCTTTTCAAAATGAAAGACTTGAGGAAGAAGTTGTCCATTGGAGCAGTTGAGGAAGTGAAACAGGTATAAATACGCGTTTAACATTTATTTAAACGTCAAATGTGCCAGTCGCAACCGTAATAATATTTACATATTGGTCGAATCAATTTCGAAGCATACAGTTATGTCCCAGCAGCAAATGGTTCCTTTAAACCTTAGATGCCAGACACGTTATTAGTGTTAAAATCAATTAGCGCACATAAATAAGGTCTTATAGCAGTTTTTCCATTGTAATATTTATTTGAAAACGTTATAAAAAGAGACTCGATATGAGATGGTGTCCGTTACAGTTGAGAAAACAAATAATGTGCATAATTGTTCTTGATAGGCGTTTTGGGATACATGTCGAAAGAAAACAGCCGATGTCAAAGATGACGATATCAAACACATGGATGCATCAAAAGAATACTACCGGAAGTGCGTGGATGTCTGCTGGTCGATGGTTCTCCACACCCCACCGCTGTACATGGAGTTTGATGTTGAGCACGGGGGACCCATAAACAAGAAAATTTTCAAATTGCGTTCCGCTGGTGAATTTGTTGATACACTGGTCTGGCCGCCTCTGTTCCTTGGAAAAGACGGAGGCTTGCTCGCCAATGGTGTTGTGGAAGGCTTCAGCACAGTTCAAATGAAGGATGTCTAAATATAAATCGGTCTTTATCTTTTATTGATGTTCAAAATTTGAATTACGAGACATGCTGATTTTTGTGTATGTTCTTTAAAACACAAATGGACAGTTTTCTTGACAATTCGACAACCGGCTCGTAAATTTAAACCGGTATTTTATAAGTAAACGATCATTCTACTAGTAGATTTTTATCTGTGTATCTATATGAACATATGTTTTAAAGGATCAAACAGCGTTCTTTAAAGCAAAGTGGTAGGTGTTAAAGTAAAACACATGACTTAGATATAAAGTTTTTTTCTGTAGAAGCAAAGTAGGAGCGATATTTTGTGACATAAACTACATTTATGCAGGCTTTGACACAAACGGCAACATAAATTGGCTAGAAATATATGTGTATTGTCTAATTGTTTGGAGTCAATTTACTCTGTCGGAAACATTAAGAAAGAAACAGCGGTTAATTGTCGGAAAGCCAATGTTGATAGTAAAGAAAACCGTTAAAGAGTTAAATGGTGTTACTCCAATAAAATGATATCGCTATGTAAATAATCCCACAAACTATAAACAAAACCTTATTGCTGATACCATATAGATCAAGTGACAGAAAGTGTCAAACTGCGTTTTAGATGTAAAATAACGAAATCTACTGACTGGTTTGTTAATATCGGTCGTTAAGTAATAAAATAAACAACACTTTATTAAATTACTATATCCAGCATCTGTAGCCTTTTGATGATAAATATAAAGCGCCCCAGCAATATGTTGCCGGAGTCCATGTGCCGTATATTGGTCGGACGCTTTTCAATAAGGATAACCTTGGTGATTTGTTTTGGAAATGAACACGCCTCCTCTACAATAAACAGGGTGAACTACTTTTATAAGTTTGTATTACCAAAGTTCGAATCAACTCATTTCTTTCGATGCTGGTGCATTGCATGTAACACTTTACAATTATTAAGTAAGCTTTTGGGCGCGATTGCCATCCCTAGTAGTGTAACGTTACGTGAACGGTGATTGTGATATGTAACGTAGCATTACCTGTTCCTGGTATGGAGGTTCAGAGGTACATATAAAAGATACAGTCGACCAATATAGGGTTGAGCATGCTTTTCCTTAACGGGATTTGTTTTGTCTTTTGACACGTTACAGTAGAAGGTCCGTGGTTTAATCTTTTACTCAATATAAACGCTTTTTGACGGCGCTGTAGCAGATGATTATTGTAAACATCTTGGGGAAAAGGAGCATGCGTGTAAGGTGATGGGTATGGCTCAGGCTTTTGGGTCGGATCACATAGCACCGAAACAACATAAACTATATGATATAATACACAATGAGTTTCCCCAGGCCTACTTCGCCGTATGATTTAGACAGCAAACTAAATGGATATAAAATATTTCTTGGGGCAAAACAAAACCTGCCAACAGTTAGATACTAAATCTATATCAATAATTGTCCTCAAGACAACTTGTCTATTGATGAGATAAAGCGCAATCAAACTAATATTTAAATACAATGATAAGAGCAAAATAATGTATAAAGTTACAACGGTAGGCTATGAGTTGGCAAAATGGATAAGCTGGTTGAAATGATGCAGCTTTATATATAAGTGCGAACGAACTGAGATGGTTGACTATCTATGTGCAGTGTTTGATGGTCTAGATCCCAGATGAGCCAGCAGCACAGAGATGGTTGAGCTATCTACAGCTGCCGAGAGATGAGCTGGCTCAGCCACTTGCTGTGTGAGATATAGTCTCGCTGGGCCGAATTTATTATGTATTGTCGAATTGTTTCAAGATAGTCAAACCAACAGCTCGTTGCGATCAGGAAGCTTGTCATGACAGCTTAGCCAAATGATGGATGTGTTAATTTATACCACAATACTGGATGGCTGAGTGAGCTCTATCATGGTTGGGCCAGCGTCAAGACGAGACAGCTTACTATGACAACAGAGGCAATCGATGGCTCGGCTATCTATCAAAGACCAAACTTGGATGCTTGAGCTTGTCTTTATGACAGATTGCACTTTCTCAGCCAGCACGATACATAGCTGTGCCGTCTATGATAGATGAGCCAGCGTTCTGATAGCTGGGCGAGGCGATGGTTATTAGCGTGGTCCTATGTGGGATCATATCGACACTTCCATCCACAAGGGACGACTCTGTCATAGAAATCTAAGAGATCAGCTTATTGGTATTCCTGAGCTCCAACAGATCTTATTCTGCCGACTAACAGGCACCGAATGCGAAGATTTTATGCGAGCAACCGTTTATAAACTGTTGAGAGTAAGGATGAGAGCCGTGTTGTCCGCATGAACGCACTTTAGCTTCAAAGGCTATGTAACGGAACTTTCCTGAACAAGTCTTTAATCAAAACAGTTTCAAAGACTAACAGTTTAATATTATTTAATGGAGAAATCTAAGCTGAGTTTATACGATGCAAAATGAACACTTAAATGCATCGTTTTAATGGGAAATAAATGAACATGAGTTTAGGTGTCCGGATTTGAACACAGTCGGAGACGAATATAGATATTTCCAAAATGGTAAGGACTAAAACATTAACCATTTATCTAACAACGTGTTGCACATAAAACCTACTTATATCGCAAAGTTGCAATCATAAATCTAACTTGAAACTGAGTATTGGATCCTTCAATTACCTCACAATTTGCAGACTTTCTTCCAAGTATAATTTCTTACGTGTTCTATATGTTGACAAATGTCAGCTACAGGTAATTGATAAATTGCGACCCGACTTCTTGGTGTTCGGGATAATAGTAAGAGGCACATTCTTTACATTAGCTCGTGACGGGAACATGCTTCATTTCTACAATGTTTTCAAATACATTCAATTAGTTTTCCTTTCTTCTACATAATCTTCCCATTCACCAAACGTTTTCAATGATAACGATTCTAACACTAGCATACGGAAGAAAATTTCTTAACGAGACTTGAAAATATATGCAAATAGTTTGGATCCAGATCAGACGTCGAATAACTCGTTTAATCTGAGATCCTAAATAGTTGCCACTCAGAAACGGTTCAAATTTAAATAAATAATTTAGTATTTTCGAAACTGAAACAGACGACAATGTTGTGAGGAAATTTAGAGATAATTTATTTAAATGTATGCACACGTTATGAGAGCATAGAATTACATTAAACTTATACATTGGAGTTATTGCTAAATCTCAAAATGTTAAATCTGAATTGCTTTCGTTATTTTATTGCCACTTTACAAACTTTTGACCGCCAGTGAAACATTCTATTTTAGATGGCAGTCAAAATCTCAGTGCAGTGGCAATACAATTTAGGGCGATTTCAAAAGTTCATATTAAGGAGTTTTGTGAAAACGGGGATATGGTTGGGATGAACATTTTATGAACTTGAGAAATCAATGAAGATCTTTAATGAGAAATGTATGTGAGATACGAGTCTAAATTGGAGAATGGTGTAGACTTTTAGTCGGCAATCCACTGGAACAAAGCTGAAATCTCTCAAATAATGCCGTCTTTTTTCTAAGTCAACAACAAACCCGACACATTGTCTGATCTCGATCTACCCTAGTATGAGTCTATACTATTGATACCTCCCTTAGTCTTGTTTCTACAGACCGCACCATGCCTACAAACAGCACACTCGAGCACTCTTTGTGTGGATATTTCTAGTACATCAGATTCATGTTTTGTTGTTTATAATGACAAGGCTTCTTGAATTTTTTAACTATTTCCTCCACGGAAGCGCCTTTTAGCGCCTCTACATGTACAACTGATAGCCATTGAAAACATTGTAGGAACTGAAGCATTTGCTCGTTACGAACAGATGCTCCATTTCGTACAATGATTTCGTCAATTGAATACTTACTTAATAAATTCCCTTTTGTTTCGCATATTCATGAGAGAAACTTAAGATCTACGTCTCATTCTCAGTTAAATTCGCCGAAACCAAAAACAGAAGTATTTAGGAGGTTCTTTTTCTTACTCGGGTTCTCTTATTTTGGAACAATCTCCCGACATAAGTCCGAAACTCAAATTTTCTGATTCACTTCAAAAGTTTATTAATTCAATGGCTGAAACGAGATTAAAATCATTGAGCTCGCATCTCTGTTTTTGCAGCACTGGTTGATAGCAAACAATTAGTGATGGTTATATGTACTGATTCTTCTTGTTATAAGTCAAGTCAATGCCTTGGCTTTTACAATTTTGTTGTTTGTAAATATTCGAGAGCCTCATGGAAGATTGGTTTTTGATACCAAATGTGTTCCTCTTTATTATTATTATTATTATTATTATTATTACTATAGTGTCAAACAGCTTGGATCCTCATCAAACGCCGAGTTACTCGGCGTTTAATCCGGGTCCAAGCTGGTTGACGACATCACTAAGGTCGCGATCGGCGTGATAAGGGGTAAAAGCGTTCCTTCCGGCGAGTTTCAAACTGGGGTTGTACTGAACACTTTATGAATTCGAGAAGCGGGTGCTGGTCTAGATCTACCATGTGTGCACTAAGTTATCTTGTTTAGCTCATAGGCGCTGAAGTTTGTCTATGTCTACATTGTTTCCAAACTAATCTAGCCTGTTTTGTCACGGAGTGGCTTATCTGTTTGGTCCTCGTAGTAGTAACACTACAAAAGACTGATTTAGATATATAAACCCTTATCCTGCCGCAAAATAAATTATTATGCTAGTTCTCGTCTGCTTCATGTCTACGCCTCGTTCGATTCGTTTGAAGTTTGGTGAAACTGTTGCCCTGGTGTCAAACAGCTTGGATCAGGACCAGACGCCGAGATACTCGGCGTCTGACCCGGGTCCATGCTGCTTGACGACATCACTATGGTCGCGATTGGCATGATAATGATAAACAGTGTAGAGCGTGAATAGACATCTACATGGCAGCAATGCTATTTTATACAGTTTCAACGCTAACGTAACGCAAACGAAATGCAAATAATACAGAAAATGAACAATTTTCTGGCTATTTATGAATATTGTATTACTCAAAAAGTTTTGAGCCATATCAGACGCCGAGAAACTACTGTCTGGTTATCAAATATCTTTGATCCTGATCAGATGCTGAGTTACGCTTCGTCTGTTTGCAAAGTCTTCATCATGACTATAGCCGTAAATAACGAGATAAAGGTTAGTTCTTCAAAGTGTTGTCTCGTGTTGACATGTTTGTGTTTACTATTTAACATGGCCGCATACACATTGATTGCTTGTATGACGTATTAAATTAATTAAACCACTCAACTGGCGGCTATGTAAAGTTCAATTATTTAAAGGTTACACACTGCTTGTACCGGAAATACCAACCTTGTAGTGTTAAGGCACGCTGTCTTTCTCTGCTAAATAAACACATTCATATGCGTTATAACTTATTCCATTATTTAATGGATAAAAGTTATGAATCTACAGCATGCTACGTGTGTACGAACTGCGCAAATGATCTAGATCCAAATGAGAGCGATTCGGCGACTGATCAGGATCCACTCTTGTTGACATTATTGATGCATTAACCTTTTCATCCAGGAGCTAGTTTTAGACATATCAACAAGGAAAGAATCTGATGAAAAAAAGTAAAATCTAAGCACAAGAAAAATGTCATTTTTGAATTGCATTGAAATCATTGTAGGAAATTGAGCATTTGCTCGTTGCGAGCAAATGATCCATTTCCTACAATGTTTTCAATAGCTTTCAGCTGTATTATAAAGCGCATATGTGGAGGAAAGGGTTAACAAAATGTATTGTGAGAATATAGCTGTATTAAAAAATGCTGCTGTTTGACACTCAGTCAAATTTTTTCTCCCAAAAATTAAGTGAATCTGAAGTTTAATAATGAAGCAGACTACAGATTGCGCATGCGTTTTAATGCCGCGACAATGAAGGGGTTAAGTCTGATAAGACGCCGAGTATGACATGAAATCGTTGATCTTGGTCTACTTCATTACCAGGTATTTAAAGATAAGCCATTCCATGAGAAAACAGGCTTATGACTTTGCAAACTTTGTTGACATAGACGAACAACAAGCTAATTGACTAGACACAATATATATATACCAAGAATATCTAGAAAAGCGGCCGCTTCTCCAATACATGGCTTGTTCATTTATAACTCACCAGAATGTTGTTCTCTACTACCATGGAAAATGTAAAAACCTGTATTGACATGTTGAAAAGACGGCGGAAGGCACAAGTCTTCAATATAACCAATAACATGTTCATACAGTATGTATAATTTCGTCTAATAAGTCTATACAAACTCAAAAAAAGTCCATGTTGACACCACACATACTTTGGATCAGTTACGTCCCTTTCGAATAACACTTCAATAGAAAAACGATAGCAGTATTCGATTCCTGTCAGTTTCTAAAACAGGAAACAATGCCGAGTCGCATTATCACCATTCTTGCAAAATAAAATAAATAAATAAAATGATTACCCCGATAATAAACGCTTACATGTATTCATAAACGCATATGGTCACAACTGAACGCCGCTAAGAGATGACCATTCTCGCATGGCCCTATAAGGTGTAATGTTGTTGTTTTATTTATATATTTTACATGTACATGTATGATATTAACCCCTTCATTACCGTAAACTAATCTGCACATGCGCAATATTTCGTCTGCTTCATTTTCAAACTTCACAAATTTACTTTATTTTTGGCAAAAAATATTAGCCGAGTGTCAAACAGCTAGGGTCCGAATGTGACGCCGAGTTACTCGGCGTCACATCCGGATCTAAGCTGTTTGCATATGACACTATGGTTCGGGGTAAGCAGTGAAGGGGTTAAGCTTGAAGATAAGGCGATTCCTTCACATGGTAGATAGGGTTTACTCATTCCCTACACATCAAACAGTGCCGTCCCTGATCAGACAGTCCCTAAATTGCCTGGCATGGCTATACAGTGTTTGCTATAACCGCAATTATGCTTAAATGAGTATACCATAAATAACGTATGGTTACTTTGAACTTGATTCAGTATACGGTGTCCACTACCGAGACTCAATAATGGCTCCCAGCTTCTGCCGGAATGGTAGAAGCTGGGAGCCATTATTGAGTCTCGAGTCAGAGACTGGATTTGTAAATTCCAGTCCATGCAGGTCCCAAAAAATGTAGGGTATGATCCTGATCCAAACTATTTGCAATAGCCTTTACTCCTACGGCGCCATTGTCGACTAAATTCGCCATCGCAAATAGTGATATTTATTTTGTTATCTTGTTTGATCTTAAACGACAGTCAAACCTCGACGATTAGAAGTTGTGTGGACTATTTTCACAAGTCCGAATCACCTAAAGTGCGAATTTCATTCGCACTTCGAGTGATTCGGACTTGTAAATATAGACCAACATCCATGATGTGAATACAGAAAGCAATAAAAACGTATATTTGGTTCAGCTAATACAAGTTTCAAGTTTCAAGTTTTTATTCATATCAATCCATTAGGCCAACGGCCCATGAGGAATTGTACAAACAAGTAC
>JAULCE010322952.1:0-10504 GCA_032359355.1 Macoma nasuta | reverse complement strand
TTGAGTGGGAAATGCAACAAGTAATCTAATGAAATATAATTATATAAACTTAATGGCAAGAATAAATAAAGCATGATGACAGTCAAAGTAGTTGGAGCTATGGTATAAATTGTGATCGTCAGTAAGATTTAAATTGGTAGGGCATTATGTCTTTTTGGTAATATTGTCGACTATGTCATATTATAGTATTTATTATATTACTGTGCATTGTACTATTTTTTTCTTGTCAAACCACAATACGCAGGGTGATGATCATTCAAATGATTGTGCTTAAAACGAATTGAATAGAATTAAATAAGCTTCTTAAACATCAGTATTCAGTATACTTGGTATTGGTAGAGAAAACATGTGTGATATTCCCATAATATTACCTGCATACAATGCATTATAGCAATTTGTTAATAGCAGTCAGTAATGGTATTATCACCTTTACAAACAGGTAGATTGCCTTTTCACACCTGGCCTTGTAGACACGTAGTCTATAGATTATTGCCAGGAGGATTTAATGGAGACTGTCTTCCAATTTGATTGTTTTTAAATAACTTCAATCTTTGAACAACTTTAACAAAGCAACTCAAGAAATATTTCTTTGAAATTGTTTTGAAATGCGACAACTTATTTGTTTGCCCCAACCACTAAAAGAGGGGGGCATACAGATTTGCCTTTGTTCGTCCGTCCGTCCCTAAAAGTTTGTGGCTCGCATGACTCTAAAAGAGTTTGTCCTATAGACTTGAAACTTCACGGATATATCATTCAGGGTGTGAACTGGTGCACCTGGGTATTTTCATCCGCCAATATTTACGGAATTATGGGCCTTTATTTTATGAAAATATGGCAATTTGCCAAAGCGGAAGTTGGGGCATCTGTGTCCTATGGTAACATTTTCTAGTTGTAAATATTTCTTTATGAAATGATGTATTTAAACAACTTTGAACATGAAACTAACAAAGAATGTCCCAGCCAAATGTAGAATACTTCCATCCATAGGTTTATGAGAAGAAGATATTTTATGAAAATTATGCGACTCACACAGCACAATCCAAAATGTTTTTTGAAATTTTTCTTCACGAAAGGGAACTCTTTGTCTAGCCCAGTTAACTATACTTCTATTCAGTGGTTTATGAGAAGACACTAGCCAGTAAAGATTTCTTACCGCGTTCTTGCTTAAAACGTTTCCTTTCTTTTAACGTTTCAATCGGCCGGGCCCGGCCAAACGCCTTCTTTATTTATATTGGAAAACATCAGATACAACGTTCTTGGATACAACGTTTCCATTGGTTTATACGTATGGCTTTGTATATCCCTGGCCGCTAATTACAGCAATTATAACGTTTGTTTAGCGGCGGACTCCTTGGTGTTGTCATAAGCGACACCGGTCAGGTGTGAGAATCGATAAACCGTAAAACTCTCGTACGTCGTCAAGCGCATATTTAAACTAAATTCCGTAAATTGTAAATGTCGTCTTCTGGACTTCTGTTTCAACTAATATTGGTTATGAATAGCTGAATTTGCCTGTTTAAGATATTACATTTGAACTTGAATTCAAATGGTATGGATCCGGATAAGACGTTGAAACTCTTTTTTTCTGATCTAGAAACAAACCGTGCCTACATGTTTCTATGTTGCAATCGGCAGGGTAAAGGTCCGAGATATTCACCAGGGATAGCATATTTGTTCAGAGTGCACATGTTACGTTATTTTCTAAGCTATTGTCCGATAACGGCAGATTAATCGACGTACAAATGTTTCACGGAACATTTTTACATATAAATGCGTGAGATGTTGCAAAAGTGATTAGTAGTACAATAGCACACGAAGTTTTGAGTATGTGTTTTAAACGTCATTGTAAAAGTGCTCATCAATTAGTCGCAAACGTAAAAACGTTTCTTTGGAGACAAAGTTGCAACGTATTCAAGATATTAAGGCTGGACGTTTGAGGAAAATTATTTCACACAGATTCGAAAAAAGTAGTTTAGACGCTTTAATTTGCATATCTGGGATATTTCTGTAATACATTTGATTAGTCCATTATCAAACAGTACAAAGCTACATTATACAGTCCCAGATAAGATGCATAATGTTAAATGTTTAACCACAAAAATGCAGTTGCCATAAAGGACTTAATTGAACAGAACTGTAGAAACCCAAAAACTGCTCCTCAAACAGTAATCTGATCAGGGTGTCTAGCCTATGTATTTAGGGTATCTACTGTAGTTTATTTCTCTGATCTGGAATCCTGGTAGAAAATAATCTCATTTTTGGCAACAGAATTTTGGTTTCATGTATACTAGTATACTGATCTGACCAGGGTCTACACAGACAATTTAATATAAACATTCAAATTATTTTGGTTTCAGATAAGTCGCTGAGACAACTAGCTTCTGATATGGATCCAAGACGGTTTTTTCATCAGACAATAGTTCAAATTTTCACGAATGTTTAAGTAAACCAGACGATTATTAAAGTAGACAGCATTTTGAGCTGGCAACACACCATGTAGCTTGATAAGTGTCGTTATGAACACAAAATAATACTGAAATTAACAATTAAGTGAGTTGATTTATTGTATGTGTTTTGGTAGATTTAGATATAATTTATCCACACAATTCGCATGATGCCAAAAGTTGTCCACTGGTTTCAGGTTGTATGCCAAAGTATTTAGAAGCCATATTTCATAAGCCTGCTTTTAAAAGGACTTGCAAGCCTGCACAATTCAGAATACAGTTAGCCCTGCGGATTATGGCCAAATATAGGTCCAATCGTACACGTATTCTAAAGTTATGACACTTGGCACAAATGAAGTTCGAGTCATTACGGAAATATTAAAGCACAGTGGTAACTCAGATTTTTTGTTTGAAGCTATTGGCGGCCATTTAAAAAAGGCGACCCTCGGTCGTGAGACATTCTGTTTAAAAATAGTGTAAAGCGTACATTGTTTGATACGACGATGTTTTTGTAAAATAAAATTCATGAACTATCACAAAAAGGCTCCACTGAAAATATATATTCAATAATTTATGTTAAATGGCCACGAATACCCTCGCTTAAGGGTTTGCACTTAAAATGTATGGTGTAACACATGGGCCCTAGGGTTAGCAGATTTCATAATATTGATTAACTTCAATTAAAATTAATTTAACTGTTTGTCTTCTATCAAATTATTATGTTTTTAACATAAACCATCACATTATAATAATAATTGAGCAAAATAAACAAATTTCAGATGGATAAACCAGCACAAGTGACAGTGATGCAGCCTATCATTTCACTAGAAGTGTCACAATATGATGCTACCTAATGTATTTATTGTAATTACATGTTGTAAGAACAATCATGAAACATGAGACTCATCCAGACAAATATAAACCAAATATATTCTGAAAATAGTGACGTCTCTTAAATTTCGTTTTACCCCGCTGGTGGCCATATTAAAATGGCGGCCTTCAACTGGTATATTTTATCTTGGAAAATGTAAGGCATGCGTTGTTGACGATTTTTTAACAGTTTGTTTGCATAGATCAGCAGAACAAAATATTTCCTTACAATTACTCATATACTCATTGATGTCTAAGCATCACAGATACCCCCATTTAAGGGTTATCCTTTGAAAAGTAAAGGTGCAAAACAGGGGCCTTAGAGTTAACATGTTTTCAAGAAATTAATATTTTAATTGCAATCGAAAACGCCTTTGGAATCCTTTTATGTGTATTTTCCGGGCAACATTTATAATAACTAAACAGTTGCTTAGACAATTAACTATGTTAATCAGTCAAACATCGATTAATCGAACTCTGATAGCTCGTATTCCTTGTTTAAGCTGAACCAAGATTACGCTTATATCGCTTTACGTACTCATATCATGGTTGTGAGATTTTGTCCAGGTTCAAATCATGCGAAGTGCGAATTAAATTCACACTATGAATGAGTTGGGCTTGTGAAAATATCGAGGCTTCCATTATTGGACCTCTTGTATACGCACATTGCCTCTATCACTAATAGGTATGTGTTAACCTTTAGAGATGTTTGTGAGGTGTATTTGATATAGCTTGCCTGATCTATTTTGTACGTGTCTGCAGTAGTACCATAATCACTTTTTAACCCGTTCTTTCACTAGAAGGATCACAGCATAATTAAGGTGTTTTCCAAGATGCATCTCGATAAAAGTGATTTAAAAAAATTATCAGGAGGTGGTTAGATATAACATGTTCAGTAGACTCATTTCACTTCGATAGGGTAATACCATATTATACCATGATTTTAATATGTTTGAATTTTTATACAGTAAGTACTTTCAATTGTTGATGTAAAATCCTTCATGTAGGCACTGTGATAATATGTCCGAATTTGATAAAAAGCGAAATAATAAGGGTAATTAAGGAAACAAGTATCATGCCATGAAAAAGTTTTAACGAAGTAAGGTCGGAATGGTAAACTACAATAAAACTTCTCTAATGCGAACTTGACGACGATAACCGTTTCCTCTTTTTTCACGAGTTTGTGCTTTCAGTGAATTTGGTATGTATTCATCCCATACCAAATCAATCCTTCTTGCAGCATCAAGCTGCTTTTCAATGTAAGGCATGAATACATCATGAACATACTGCCTAGAAATTGATCCTGAAGTGGTTTCAGCATATTTACAATCACTGGCCCATCCAAAATTACCACATCTACATCCGGGTGAATTTGATGGTGTGCATCAGCCTGATCGTCTAAACAACGGACAATGTCTGATTTTGTACCTAGCCTGAGTTTTCCCCTGTCTAAAAGAGAAGGTGGAAATGCTTGATTTTCATGAGCAAAAAATTGACACAAGTTCCCATCTCTTACTTGGCACGCCACATACAGTCTCGAAGAGAGGTTCATATCACTTCTCAGCATTTATACAAGCTCCTTTGATTTAGAATTATTTTTTATCTTTGATGAGCTAAACAGTGGGAGAGAGTTACAACGTATGGGGTTTTCTAATGGTGTTGTCATGTGTACTAGCCAGTCATTTACAAATATTTCATATTGTTCTTGTTGACCTTGTCTTTCAATTGTTCTTATAGTACCAACAACTTTTTGATCTGCTATGTCACGTGCGTCAAAAACAAGTAAGTCACCATTGTTTTCCAAGAAAGGGTTTCCGTATTCACATATCATGTCTTTTAGAGATTTTACATCTTGGAGAAAAGATGATTGCACAAGAGATCGTTCCTCAAGATGCCGCACATCAGTTTCATTTTTGACAAGCTCACATGACAACTCAAACTCACTTATTAGTCTAGCCATTTCTGGTCCGCTCACCATCCAACGCTAAAGAGCTGCTGGAGACTCAGTTAAATTGACCGCACCACCGTCTTCCTTGACAATAACATTATTTTGCTCGTGAGCCTGGTCAATGCCTATGTTGGAAAATGCGTGGACGGTTTTCCGTACCGTTAAGTGTCCGTTCAGAAACTCAGCATGGATAGCTGGATGGCTTTTTTGAAGGTTTGCCATGTCTCGTAGGTGCACTGAAATCCACCGTGCATAGTTGTAATGTTCTAGAATAAATTAAAACAGCCGACCAATTTTGTCAAAGCCTGCACATACACTGGAAAGTTGCCAGTTCGAATTGAGCGAATGAACAACAGAATTTTCAACTCAAACTGCAGGATGGTGTACCAGAAACTGAAAGTTGGATACAATTCGTTCTGTGATTCACACCATTCTTCTACTGTTCTATTTGCCTTTGCATTATCAGAATGGTGGCAAGCTTTGTATGCATCTTTTATTGTCATATACAAAGTACATGCAGTGATTTGATGAGCCTTTCGTGTACGCTTGATGTGGCTTGATTTTATAAATGAGTCCGCAACTCTTGAAGTAGTGATTCCTGCTTGAACTAATGTTCTGTCCAACCTGAGCCATCAAGCAGTTTCCCAATTACTTTGAAGGCAGCGGCTTCAATATGTAGTCCACCAAACAACATTACGATCTTTGATTCTCCGTAGACTGATGACCATTTCCACTGAATGTTCTTTGCAATGGCAAACAATGGTTGATCTACTGCAATAACAGGAATCTATCCGGGATTGGTCAATTCAGTGATATTCTTGATAATATCAAGTGAATGTCTGATCGTGGCCACTGATGCTGCATCACCTTGAAGTATAGGAAGCATGCATGACAGATCTGTTGGCAGATCGGAATTTCCTGTGGCATCCTGGGCGTGAAATGCAGACCATGACACTACCCCTGGTTCATCTTTTGAATCTACGGCCAATGACACGTGGTGTAGCCACTGGTATTCCTGCTGTAAAGCCTGTCTATTTAATGGGAAGCAAACTGTCACTTGTTTATTGATCTTTTGGACTTTATTTGACATCTTTTGTTGAATTACCGGATCAACATGTGTGTAAGACTGTGGTAGTCTAGGTAGACATTTTCCAGATTTACTCGCTTTAGCTAGAGAACTGTCATCTGCCGAGTATATCAAGATGACGCGTTTGTACAAGCTGTCATCCATATCTTCATCAAAATGTTGAAACACGGAGATGCCTGTTCCATTGATGAGCCTTTGGCACTTGTTGAACTTGTTTGTTAGTTAATATTGTCAATTGCTGCGGTTGTAAAAACGCCCTTCATCAGCTGAGGTGGGCACACAGAATTTATCTGTTCATAATGATCACAAAGCTTTGTTCCAACGTCTGTTGATATTTCGAGAACACGATCATAGGATACTGAGAGACCTAGTTCAAACAACTTGTCCACAAGTTCTCGTTTACGTGTTTTGTTGTGCATTAGTATACTAAGGTATACTGGTAAAGGTGGCTCTCTAGATTTGTTATGTCTTGGATTTCGTTCAGACTGGTGCCTTGTTTTGTTTTTGGTATTAGAGAGAAGAAACTGACCCAAACTAAGTGCTGTTTGTGTCTGCGTCTCTAGGGCTTAGTATTTGACATCTCCTCCATACAACAGCATTGATATAAAAGTGAGTAAATGTGTTGGTACACACTGCTCTTGGCATTTTTCTTCAAAACAACCATTATAATTTATAGTTGACTTATTTATCTCTTTTCTAATTATCCTAGCGGCGTTTGAAAGCGTTGCTGTCTTTACTTCTAACTTCGTTTCACTTGCTTCTCCAACAACAAAGCCAACGTATCCAGTTGATATGAGAAACACGTGACGTTGTTAAAGTACACATGTTCAATGAATGCTAGATCATGGTTTGCTGTTGATGCTTTGTCAGGATGCTGTGTCTGTGTCGGAACCCTTAATGCCGCATAATACAAGGCAGCAATACACATTGCACGGTATTTTATTCTATTAGGAATGAGAGGGTTATCAGTTGAAAATTTGGCAAGCAATCTTTTATCGACCAAATCAATCGCAATTTGTGTTATCTATTTCGTTAAATTGTTCCATTCCAAACCAGATACAACCGACAATTTTAAACTTTTGC
Organism: Macoma nasuta; assembly: GCA_032359355.1. Lineage (NCBI taxonomy): Eukaryota > Metazoa > Mollusca > Bivalvia > Cardiida > Tellinidae > Macoma > Macoma nasuta. The sequence continues at coordinate 3,072 of JAULCE010322952.1, read as the reverse complement.
GGCGAAAGGGCTAAATTAGCTGCCATGTATAAAATAGGGTGTCTGATAATAACATTAACTGCGTATACGGATGAATTAAAAACAAGTTAAATGAGTATCGCAAGCAATAAAAAAATCCTCTATCGGAGCAGCATAGCAAAAAAGCCCGAGAATGTTTGAGCCCAAACTGTGACTTTGACTTTGAGAGTGTGTGCCTAGTTGCTGTACATGACACACCATCTTGCTATGGTATATAATTACATATAGAAATATCAACATTTATGCAAATATGTGGAATACGAGCAGGGACACGACAGAAAAGCCTGGGCCCAAACTTGAATGACATTGACTCTGGGAGTAGGTATCTAGTTGCTGTGTATAGTACTTCACTCGTCGAACGGTTCGTATACGTTTTAATTCGAAGGGACAGCAACTGGCCTGTCCATTTCGCATTTATTGTAACCGGAACTGTCGCCATGGGCAGCCTGAAAACCCCTCAACAAAATGTTTGACCTTGATTTGTGACCTTGACCTTTGACACACAGAGTTGGACGGACGGACAGACAAGCTAATTCCGATATACCCCCAAAACAAGTAAGGGGTATACATATCAATCAGAAGCCACGTCACATAAACAGGGTGGTCTTCAATATTATATATATTATTAAACCAATTTCGGGCGCTCCATAGTATCTATATAAGGCCCTAATGTTGTGACAAACAGTGAAGTATGTGATCAGATTCTGTCAGGATCAGACTGTTTGCAGTTGCAAGTGTATCGCCATGGCGTACACTTTATCTTTTTGTCTGAAGTCATATGTTTCGTTATTTATTTTTAAATTCAGCACGTTGTATCTCATTTTATTTTATCTAGAATTGATCAACGAAACAAATGAATTGATGTTTCCTGCAAATAAACATACATACCTTGTATGGGTTCCTTCATGCTGCTTAAAGACGGTGATGAATACAGATGTCTTCGTTTTCCGAGACCTTAATGTGTTTTGACTATTGCGCACGCAGTTTTAATTTTTAAGCCAGATTTGGTAGCCAATAATTTAATAGTTTAAATCGACGTATTGTCCATAATCAATGAAGCGTGAGTCTAGATCTATTACGTGTGTGAAGGGACAGACAGTGTGTGATTTCAATATATATTCAAATTAAAACATTGCACCATGTTCGTGAAACAGTTAAAAATGTTGTGCGTGAAGTCAATGTGTTTGCGGGTGCGTTCAGATCTTTGCACGTGTAGCATGAACATTGGAGGTTTGGCGGGAAAACGGATGGTTGATAATATTTAAGTCATGTGTGCGTGAAAGAGCGATTGATAATATGTTGTAAACTCTTCTTTTATCATAATAAGATCAGAAACAATACGAGATAATCTGTTCTAATATTGCCGTCTGTATTCTGCCCTTTATACGCAGGTACATTATGACATTGACAAAAAGTATCCGCATATTTAACAGTCGAATATATATTAACCTGTATTCAGCTAGACATGTAATTTGAATGGTGGCTGTACTGCTAATAAAATTATACCGTTGAAGTTGACCTTTGACCTTGAATCATAAAGGATATAGGACACACTAACTACAAACTTTATGGCAATATATGTGATTTTATACTGATTATGGTACAGGTAACTTCCATCATTCTCTTAAAATGGTCTGAACAATGCTGAATAGAAAAAAACACAAACTGATTGACCTTGGACTTTGACCTTTACCCAAAACATAACAAAAACCTTTCAACGAAATGTGTATAGTAATTATTTCATGTTTCATACAAAAACAAGTATGTTTCTAAGTTCATATGTTGAAAGACTATGCATGAGTTTTTGTAGAGAAGAAGTATCGATCTGAATGTTATTGTGACCTTGACATTTGATCAGACAGGAAGTTTAGTCCCATGTATGTAAGTGGCTTGCGTCTAGGTAAACTAATAATGATTAGTTAAAATTCTGTGATTTATATTTCGGGAGATAACCATACGAAAGTAGTCTTTAAGTTAAAGTCACCCTGTCCTTGACCTTTGACCTCACTTCCTATAACAATGATATAAAGACAATAACAGGTTGCAGTTGATATAATGACACTAGTATTGTGTCTCTGTATTTTATAATTTCAAACATACACCTAAAACAAAGTAACTGTATACCAAATAATGTCATTTTAAAACGGCGACCAGAGGTCACAAAGGTCAAATCAGCGTTGGCACTGTGCTTTATTCTTAATGCTTTGATATGACCTTCATTTGTGCCAAGTTTCATAACATTAGAACAAAGGGCACGATTAAACCCCCAATCCGCAGGGCTACTTAGCCAGCTAGAAAAAATGTTGTCTGCTCAAATTATCGTCTGCTTCAATTTTTAAAAATCGATAGGTTTGTTTACAAATTTACTCAACTTTTTGTCTGAGTGTCAAACAGCTTGGATCCAGAGTAACTCGATGTCTGATCTGGATCCAAGCTGTTTGAATAATCATCCCAGCCGTAAACAGCAGGCTAAGGGTTAAAATATGTTGAACATACTGTATGAAATGGGGAAAGAGCTCATAGTGAGCATTGAGCAAATGATCTTATTTGCACAATGATTTCGAACATTAAAAGCCATATGAGTGTCAGAGGGCTTATATATGGAGGAATGGGTTAATATAATTTCAAGTTTGTTCTCACTCTGAACACCATGTAAAATCAGTATTATAAAGGCTTTCTTACACGGGCATATCTTATGCAAATTCACAAACTAATAATCTAATAAAATTATACGCCAAAGTGAATTTTTTGAATTGTATTGAAATCACTGTAGAAAATTAAACATTTGCTCATCAAAAGCAAATACCACATTTCCTAAAATGATTTCAATATTGTTCAAAAATGGTTATTTTCATTTGTCTAGATATTCGTCTTTTTCACCAGATTATTTCCTCGTGGATTAAAGACTAAATATAACGTATGAAGAAAGGGTTAAAACATTTCCGAAAAAACAGTAATTAAGTATTTCTGTATTTTATTTCGTAAAATATTGGATCTTTGACCAGTTATAAACGCAAATAAAATGGCGGCGCAAGGGTTAATACATGTTCTTTT
>JAULCE010322841.1:0-10505 GCA_032359355.1 Macoma nasuta | reverse complement strand
ATAGTCGACTCAAATCGAAATTGCAAAAGATAAAGTCCCAGATCAGACGCAAACTTGCAATAAAATATATTCCTTTACTCCGAAAAGCCACAGTTTATTTCATTATTGCTGTTACTTACTAAATTTATATATTTGACCAAAAACTTGCAACAAAATGCATTCCTAAATAACGAAAATCCAAAGTTTATTTTATTATTGCTGTTATTTACTTCATTTAAATATTTGATAAAAAAACCCAGTAACAACTGGTAATATTAAATTTGGCAGCGAAAGGATCACTGACACAGGCGGGGGAGAAGAGGGAGAGAAATGTTGATACGCAATCGACTGCGCGGCTCCAGTTTATTGTCCTACACACAACAAGTGTCCACACCCTGATTCTCCTACTGCAATTAAATTTCAATTAAAGCCACTGTCAATCGCAGGAAAAAGCAATTTGGAATAAAATGTACATTATGATATTTTTAGAGACTATTTTAATTACAGAAGCTCAAAGCAGTTATGTTTTCAACTACAAGCTGTGTGCAGAAAATAGTTTTTCATCTTTTTTAATAATGTAATAGATGGACATATTACAATTCAGATTAGTCCATTTTTCACATTCATAGAGGATATTGCATGAGTAGTCATTCAATATGGAATTTATTAAACGAGTTTTCTAAAACTGATAAAAACGAGCCTTGGCGAGTTTTTAATCAATTTTAGTAAACGAGTTTTATAAATTCAATATTGAATGACCAAGACTGTTATATTCTATTTATATTATAAATTGCAATGCAACGATTATTAGCGCTAAATATTTAACGTCGCTATTTAGTGCGGTCATTTAAAACTATTTATAATGGCGTCACGTAGCATTGTTATATCACTAGTTATAAATTGAAAAATATATAATGACGTTATATCACGCTGGCGACGTCATTGATGATATAAAAATCCTAATTATGCCAATTGCTACCATAAAAGTATCTGCAAACAGTTCGAGGCAGACACAGGCGTCACGCAACTCGGCCTCTGCTCCATTTTCAAACCACTTAAAGGCGTTTGCAGCAGTTACAAATCTCGGCTCTCGCGAGAATTACGTTACATCGGTGTACGAGTGCTTCATACGTGTTAATATTGTTTTAAATGAAATATATAAACATGTGTTACTTGTTACTTGATTAATTAAATGCAATGTGAAAAATGCATATGCATCTTTCACATTGCATTGAATTAATCGTTTTATGAGTGTAATTGTAAATGGCTCTGTATGGTTCTAAAACGTAGAAAATGTGAATTTGGACACGAGAAAATCTTAAAAATATCGGTGACCCCTATTTTTTATTTCATATTTCGACAAGTATGTGCATGGTCTTTTCGAACTACAAAGTTTAAGCAAAATCTATTATCTAGAAAAAATCACCCGTACTGCCGCAGTCGCCTTTGATACCCAGATAACCAATTTGTATTCTATGCTCGATCAGTTACCCGTGAGCAAGATTTACATAACGACACCATCTGTGCCTTGAAAAAATTGACATATTTGATCAAGCAAATGATTTTAAGAAAATCCTTAATTAATTCGATGTACCCGAAGTTCGAATATAATTCGACCTTCGGGTAATTCAAATTTATGAAATTATTCCTGTTAGCTTCGATATTGCGTATTTCGACTGTATTTATTCCTGCTCTTGAAAACAATTTGTGATGGTATATTTACAAGGTGTCACATGATGTTTTCAATTTAAACTCATTAGACTGCTGAGAGACACTTTCTCAACCCGCGTTGTTTCTGTACGTGTAATTCAAATGTAATTAAAGACACAATATACTAACTGAATGCCAGTGTGGCATACACCAACTGTACTTGAATGCATAACGAGTTTGGACGCTGTTTAATCCCTCTTAATACATACACACGTCCTTTTAACACAGTTAAGGTTGATAACTTGATATCAAGCCGTTCTTCAAGAAATGATGTCTTATATGACATGTTAACTGTTCGATATTCGAATGTTTTGGTGCAGCGTTCAGAAAACAACCCACGATATTTGCTAATAGCTTGGGATAAGAAGTACACATGAATTACATTGTGTTGACAGGGTTGCGTTTGAGGAGGTTAATTGCCAATTGAACGCATTTTAATTGTCCAATATTTCAACTGCTGCACTGGGAACCTGGCCAACTATAATATTTGACTTTGTGACGAAAAGATATTGTAAGCGGTTTATTAGGTTGCACGAAACTGTAAACCAACTAGATTGATCCAAAACTAAACAATGGCATATGTTTTATGAAATGAGTTTCCCATCTGACATTGTTTGTAATTGAGTGAGCGAGGCTTCCACTCTCGTCTGTCTGTAGCAATGTTATAATACAGTAAAACATCGATAGCTCGAACTCGCTTAGCTCGAACTTCCCTTTAGCTCGAACTGTAACAAACGTCCAGGGGATACAAATATGAATTCCAAATTGCAAGCAGTATGCCTCCAGATCAGACGCCGAGTTACTCGGCATCTGAAGTGGAGCCATGCTGCTTGTAATTTTGGCTACTATGACTTATTAAACACGTGATAATAGGTATTTCAAAACATTATTGACAAAATATTATCATAATGTACTAGGTCTTGAAAGTTCGTTTAGCTCGAACTTCGGTGAAGTCAAAGTCATTTCGAGGGTCCCAATGAGTTCGAGCTATCGAGGTTCGACTGTATATTTGACATTTGAAACACCTCGGAAAACCTATTGGCAAACAAATCGCAAGATGTTATCTCATGCACATGTTTGTCTTAAGAAGAATATATATTGCGTGGATCCAGGGTAAGTGTTGCGTTTTCAGTGACTGCTCTGGATCTAAACAAATATAATATAATTATGTTTGCATTATTGTATATGTTTACAAACAAAATAGAATATTTTTATAAAGATAATAGTTTATGACAATGCCTATGTAGAAAGACATTTCAATATCCAGTCTGCTCCTTCTTTAGTTAGTCCAAAGTCATCTGCTCCAAATGAGCCGAAACGCTCTTATGTTGAGTAAAGGATTAACATGTTGCCCGTTGTGCAGCCTTAAAACACATGTTAAATTGATTGAAAATAATGTATTTTTAATAATGATGAGACCAAACATAATGAGTCTCCAGATCGATACCCGCTTTATATTGCTTAGTTTTATTATCAGTTTTAACGCCATGCCATTTCTTAGTGTACTGTATCTACTGCCTATATCAAACCCTTGCTGTGTGTGGGGGTGTCTGACATACAAAAGTCGTTTCTTACTTTCTTAACATTATAAACGTACTTTTCAGATATAGAGACTCATTAGCAACGATTTATGTAACTGTTTAAAAGGTCTCAAAATGTAGGTTAAGTTAACGAAGCATAGAACCGCTGTTGTTTGCATGTTTGACTGCAAAGAGACAACACAATTTGGAAGCATACTTCATATAAACTATATCTTTCTAATGGCTATACTTATGTCAATAATGTAAAACTTGATGAAGAAAACACGTATTGTGTACCCACGTATTTACGGGAAACATTGAATAGAAGGACACACTTGTAAGTGTTATAATCACTCTTACACAAAGGCAATGACAATGCCAAACAAAAGTTGGAGAAACGTACACATACATGTATACTGTCCTTTTACTCAGTTAAGAATTGAAATTTTACCCCTAACCTGTTAATTCTTTCCTCCATAGAAGTGCATTTGAGCGCCACTGTAACTGATGATCACTGTAAACAATGTAGCAATTGAGTATTTGTTCTTAACGAGCCAATGCTCCATTTCCTACACTGATTTTAATACCAAAATGGCACATCTTTTGCTTAGATTTTCATAGTTTTCATCACATATTTCTTTTGGTTAAGCCTTAAAATATACTGTGGAGAACAGGTAAAAACTTGCTACCTTTAGACGTGTCCATAAGGAGATACTCTGATAATAAAGGACGTTCATCTAGGTAAATCTGCATAAGTTTGAAAACATTGTAGAAAAGTATCATTTGCTCGTCATGATACAATGCACAATTCCGTCTATGTTTTCAATCGTTATTTGCTACGAATGCAACAAAAGGTGCATCAATGAAATAAATGGTTAACTACAAGTATTCATGTAATTTCCTTATTCAATATATGTGTGTTTTATATCGGTTGCATGGGGACAATGATTATTTAACATTCCTTTGCATATCAAAATTTATATTCTTATCAGCCACGACATGGATTAACATATTTCTAGACTGCAATTACAAATAGGCCACGTCACGCGAAAAGGGGCACTTGGGCATAGCAAACAGTGTAGCCCCAGACAAGCCGCCACGTCACTGGTCAGGGTCCGCACTGTTTGCAATATATGAGATCATCAAATTCTACCTTTAAATGTATACAAATGGTAAATGTCGTGACTAGATGATGGAATATTAACGCTAAAAAAGAGCTGAATCAGCGCTTTTTGTATAATATGTCAGAGTGCCCCTTTTCCTGTGACGTCGGCCAAATGGTTTAGACAACGGTTTACCGCTTTACCTCATAAAAACGCCCATTTGACGCCTCTGTAGCAGACGTATTTTGAATGCATTCTGGAAATGACTTCATGTTTTAATATGTATTAAAAACCATTCATCAAGAACGTTATCCATTTGCCTATATATTCACCCTTTTCATCAGATTAGGTTCTTTTTACTAAGCATTGTATTATTGTTTGCAAAGAAAGAAGAAAGTACTTTTTTAGATCAAATATTTTCATATTACTAGAAAATGTAGATATATTGAAATGTTCGTTCTGTCCATGATAAATTCCTTCCTGTTATGTAAAGAGTTTAATCAATGACGCACACATTTTATCGGTAAGATAAATGCAAATTCATCATAGTCGTCACCGAAAATGACTTTAGACCAACTTTTGACGGCTTTTCGAGGAGACGTTTAATGATATACGTAAATAAGTTTACATTGGTTTGTATACACCAACTAAGACCTAACTAGAGATCATATAATATAGACATCATACATTTGAAAGTGTTCTTCAGCCAGAAAATTAATTTGGGTCATTGTACATGTTGCAATTTGGAAGTGTGATTAAGAAGATGTGGGATTCATGGGTGAGCGTGACTGTCTTTCAGTACGTGTTAAAGAAATATTAAATGACATCCGTAAAAGTAATTATTCCGCGAAAAACTCATAAAATCAGACAATCGAAACTCTTAATAGCGGAACATTCTTAGAAAATAATCCGCTTTTGGCAAGGTCAGACTTTTGTTGTGTAACTCGTAGCTACTATATGTATTTTACATTATAACTCATAAGGGACAGTTGAATACAAAGTGGCAACCCTTCAACTTCTTGTTGAACGGTATTTACAGTTGCAGAAATATATCGTATTGACCCTTCCAAGGCAGTCAGAGCCATTTTTGCCATTGACCGTTGTCTTAATATATAGGAATGTTGAATGTCTGAATCAAGTACGCACACATATCGGCCTGTCAAATGAGCATATATTATAGTCCCCATATTTTCTGACAGAACTTATGAAGTAAACCTGGCAAGCCATCGTGTTTAGGGATTGACTTGTCTGTTATCATTAACTTTGTGTTTGGAAAGCGCAACAAAAGACTTGATGGCACTTACTGACGCATTTATATTTGGTCTCAAATGTACTAAGGGTACTATATTGAAGTGTTCGACATTACATTTTGACCTTTGACTTTTCGTTCTTAAGGATAATGTTATTGTCTCACCAGTCTAAATCCTTTACTCCATGTGCTGTTTAAAGACTCATGCACAACGAACTTATTTGAATAAAAGACAAAATTTGTGGCGTAGGGAAAACACCAGTTTAAAAAAATGAGAACATTGTCGAAAATGAGTCATTGTTTAAATAGTATTTTTAACAATCGTCAAATGGCGAGGCTATGGAATAAAATGTTAAATGACAAGTTTATTGATGTAAACCACCCGCCGATATTTTTTTCAATTTTAGTGCAGCCCATTGTTATATTGGCGTCAAAAGGGATCATAGGATATTCAATCAAATTGACAACAGCCAAATCAACAAGGGATGACTGGTGTATGTTCAAAACAATTGCATATGTTATATATTCAAATACTGTAAATGATTTTTAAACTTATGAATTGATTTATAATTTGGTTAGACTTGGTAAACCCTACTGTTATTTGGCTAATTCCGACATATATCGAGTCAAGACGATTGCAAAAGTTTAATAGCGACGTCGTTAAAAACCCGATAAACGTCGAAAACTTTCAAACAACAAACATTCTTGTAATTTGATAGATGAACATTTTTTTTAACCCTATCACTGACAGGCAGGTTGTGCAGATGCCCAAACATTTTGTCTACTTCCGTTTTAGCCGTAACACACTCCCTCGACCATTGGTATAACCTTTGGTCGAGTGCCAAGCATCTTGAATCCGAATGAGACGCCGAGTTACTCGGCGTCTCAATCGGATCCTAGTTGTTTGCCTATGTAACGACACTCGGGGTAAGGCAGTGAACGGGTTAAGCGTGCCGTGAAATTCAACTCAAACTGTGTTTCAAGGCTGTCGATTCGCATATCAAAAGTGTTTGTTGTTTTATTGCTGATTGAGTCGTCATTAATATTTATTGTTGAGAAATGTGCTTTATATAATAACAAGCTCAGGCAAACAGCCCGACAGAACAAGTAGTTTAAATCTGTCACAAGTTTTACCACGGCCATGAGTATCTGCCAAAACCGTCCAAGGCTGTCGTACTTTTAAGCGCAATCGTGTTTCGCACGTTTTTTTCATTCAAAATACAACATTGCAGTACCACAAAATACACTATTGATAAATTAGATTAACATTCAAACAAACTGTATGGCAAACGTTTAGTTCTTGCAAGGTAAAACACGCGCAATAATTCAAATACAGTGGTTGAGACCTATTTTACGAAATTTATTGATCGCAAATTACGTATTGTCTAGGAATAACCTTTGACATTTTTAACACATGTTATCGCCGACACTATGATATTTATTAGTTCCGTATATTGTTGTCAAAAAGAGTCAATCTGTTCCAATCCCTTTGTATCATAGTATCAAAAACACGTTTCATTGAACTGAGAGCTCATTTTCATACATGCTTAACATACAGTGATGTACCTTTAGTAGTTGTTGGCATTAATATTAGTATATAAGCCCGAGTGCAAAGCACAAATGCTGATTTACATACAATATTAATCGTACGAAATGGCGTTTTACTTCTAGTTTTATTGTATTTGTCACTTACAACATAGAAGTACTTTGAATCTAAGAATATTAAACGTGTCATAACAAATGGAAATTTACTTCCAAATGTGTCTTAATAAGGCAAAACAAGGCCTTTAATTGACTTGTTTACTGTATACCTCACGTAAACAAATAATGCGATATATGTAATTCTGTAATAAATGGGCCGCGTCACGCGAAGTAGTGCACTCGGACATATAAAAAAGGACTGACTTAGCTGTTTTTCAGCGCTATTGTTCCAGTATTTAGTTACGAAATTTACCATGTATTAATTTAAAGGTAGAATTGGATGTCCATTTAGATTTCAAACAGTGCATACCTTGACCAGCCGCCACGTCTGGTCTTGGACTACACTGTTTGCCAAGTCCGAGTGCCCTTTTTCCCATGACATGGCCCAAAAAATAATCTTCTTTTGCGAAATGCACATTTTGTGTAAGTTACCTTTGGGGCCTAATCAAATCAACATGAGCGCTGAAGGTTGAAGTTGTAAGGAACTAGCATTTGATTGTTTATCAAACTCTTAGAATGTCAGCATGAATTTATTGCATGTACATAAAAATAGTGCTGCCATACATTCCGATCGATTGGTGGTCAGAAAACTCATCGCCTTTATTCTAGATGGGCGTTGATTTTGAATCGCTAAAATATGTAGCATACTTATAGAGTATTGAAGAAATGGCTTTGAAACTTTCGTACACACATAGGGTAGTATCTAATATTGAGCAAAATATGTGTTGGCACGTGATGATTACAAACAATGAGATATTGTTTATCAAACATAACGGTGTATAAAAACGTAAAACAATTTATGCCACGATTTTTATTGAAAAACTGTTCTAAATAAGAGTAAATTAAATTGATTGTTGCAACCTTACAGGGTTTTTAGTGCTATAAATATAGTAGCACTTCGTATGCATGCCTGTAAAACCTTTAAGGATAAACTCAACATAGAAATAGAGTATATAATGTCAGCCAGTACAGTTTCAATGAGTTAATTAGGATGAATAAGTAAACTACCGTGTCAGCCAGCATCCTATTGCTATAATGGAAATACTAATGCCTCTTACGTTCCATTTACAGTGTTACTCAAAATTGTTTTATACGTTCGTATAAGCTGAAACAAGTGATAGTGATCGAATCTGTACTTAATTTTGAATGTTTACTAATGCTTCTAGAAACTGTGATATTATGCAATTAAGTGACACATTAAGAACCGCAATGTGCGTTCAAAGTTTACAAGTTCAAACCAGTGTGTGTTTACTATATTTATCACTACTAACGCATAGAATTTCTTTGTTCTTGCATCCCTCAGCCATAAGTGTTGTTGTTACCACATCAAACGTGGTGTGGGCTGTGTCGATCTTACGTTAGTTGCGTAAGGGTTAAAAGGTAAACAATAACGTTATTTTTCAACCATTTACCTTTCTAATTGGACCATGATTGAGCAATGGTTAAACGCACAGGACGTGTGTGAGTAATCGTAGTACCCCCTGAAAGTTAGGTTGATAGTATTACCAATTTCCGAACAATTTATAGGCTTTGCCTTCTGTAATTTATTGTTTGGCAATCAATGTAGATTTGTCGCCGCTCCTAATCTGAAATTCAAATAAAACTACGCAGACTGTGAGGATGAATTGAAAACAGCTACTCGAGGTTTACATGGTGAACAATACGATTAAATATATAGCCAAATTGTACACTTGAAAGGAAATCATTATCCGCAAATCTGTTTGACAAAAAAACAAGTTCCAACCTTTAGCAAAGTTTGAAAAATGTGGTTCATAACTAAATATCGTCCGACTTTCTCCGAATTTAGTGAACTAATTGTCTGAGTGTCAAACAGGTTTGAACCGATATACCTGGCGATTAATCTGGTTCCAGGCTATTTGAATAAAGACCATAGTCGCGAATCGCATGCGTTACTCTTTCGCCGCAAAATTTAAAAGTGTCGGTTTGAAATGGTTTCGGATAAGAAGTTGATCATACCAGCATTTCATTCGGTCTCACGTGTCCCTGGACAATATTGTACTGTCGAATTTCGTTATGTCAACATCGGTAAAGTCCACTGCATGCTTTACCAAAACTGATGGCTGAATCAAAATAAATATATATTTCTGAGGATATATTGCGAAGTTTTGTATTATGGTGTTTATTCCTTTTCAAACTACTGGTAAAGTCAGGGTTGTAATTGAATCAATGCTTGATTCATCGTGTGCGTCTTTTAAACGACTTCGATAGCCAATTGGCATTGTGCTTTAAATAACATTTTAATAGGATCTATCGATATTATAAAACGATAAAAATGTCTCGTTTCCGGCGTTTGACAGATCAGGCTAATGACTGACTGCTTCGAAAGTATGTAATCTATAATGAAAGTAAGCATTTCATATGTTGAACACAACTTTAAACCACTATCGTAACTTTGCATTGCTCGTTTGTATCACAGATAATGCAATCTCTTTGTGATGAGATGTGGCATTGTCAGTGCAGTAAATCAATAATTCATTTCACAGTTGCAACGTGTCAGCAAACGCAAAATAAAAACGCTTTAATATTTATTTTTTTCATTTCAGATTTTATCCAAAGGCTTTTATCACACACAGGTAAGAAATGTTCGTGTATCTTTTAATGTGCTCGTTTATTAGTATGGTGCGAATTCTTTGTCGTTATTTTTTTAAATCTTATTTATCTTATTTAACATTATTTGGAATTTTAAATCTGAGCATTGAAAAATTATCAAATGTGTGATCCAAATGTTTGACAATTATACAGTCCTTTGCTACTACAATCAAGCGGGAGCTATGTACCCGATTTAAAAAAAAAAGATTCACAGAAAAGCAATCATTTGATGGTGTATGTGTCATGCCCAAATGTCAAACAAACGCATGCGAATATAGATAGCTCAAAACTCCACTAAATGTGAAGTCGGATTTGAGATAAAACACCTTCCATGTAAACAAACAAATATACGTACATTGTGTAGTTGTTTCAATCATGAAGATGATCGATATGATACACACAAATGAACATTTTAACCCTGTCGGTGCAAATTTAAAAACAAAATGGTTGTTGTGACTAGTTTCAGATAAACTAGTTTAGCATTATAAATCACAAAGACGATTAAACATTGTTTTGTATATTCCGAAACTGTATATATGAGACTCAAATTTTTGCTAAATAGTGAAGTCCCAGATCAGACGCCGCCTTATAAGGCGGCGTCTAATCTGGGACTGCACTATTTTCAACGGCGCA
>JAULCE010322730.1:0-10505 GCA_032359355.1 Macoma nasuta | reverse complement strand
ATACATACATGCTTTGATTTGAAAATGATCAAACGAACCAAGCCAGTAGAGCACAGGCCCTCATGGGCCTCTTGTTATTATTTAGAGTCAATTGTTGCTTGTCCTCGGACGCATTTTTTAGGTTATGGCATCAACTATTTGAGCTAAGCCTTTGGCTACCATAAGCAACCACGAGAGGTGTTCAATTTATGACACACATAACAAGCTAAGCACAGTATTTGCTTTGCATGTGATTACTCGTGCAAATGAGTTTATCATGTGATGCTCATTTACTCAAAATCGTTTGTCGTTTTGCAAGAATATCTATCTGAAATAAGCTGAAGACTACAAGTTTAAATTTAGTGCAGAAGTATTTTAACATGTCCTGGAGATACATATAGGATCTGACGCGAGTTGTCTTTTGAGATAAACTTTTCTTAAACAAGTCTAGAATTTTTTTTAAAAATATGACGAGCTTGATAACATATTTTTATTGACGAGTTTTAAAAGGGTTATCTCAAAAGACGAGAAGTGAATTAAATTATTGTTATCACATATTGAAGATTAAATTTGATACGGAAACAGGATAACTGATAACGGAATAAAACTAAAATGACCGTCGTGTAGTTTGAGAATATAATAATTTTCGTGATAGCTATCTTCACCCGGACACACCGAATGTACGTGTATGTGGTGAAAATAGCTTGTTGACAGCACGTGTAACCATAAACCTGTGCCAATTTATATAACTAAATTTTCGAGATACCCAATACTTACACATGGGATAGATTGATACAAATGCACTTTTCTTGTGATTTATATTAACCATTAATGTAAAGCAGACACTTTTATTTTGTGGTTTTTCTCCAGTGAGTTCTCCAGACAGAATGACGAGACGCTCGGTTGTTGACTATCTATCACTGTTTTGGTAGAAAACAATATTTGTGTAGACAAACATTTCAACCGCTTTACCGCTAAATTTAAACTTACAGTCTGCAACTAACTTATATTAAATATGTATCACAACGATAAAATAAAGTTAGATGCTATTATCAGAGGACTTCGTGTCGGGACAGTGTAGTACTTTACCAGTCGATAACTTTAAAACTTTTATCAAGGTGAAAGCATATGGCAGTGAAACAAAATCAAATGTTAAAGGACTGTTGTAAAGGTACAAAAGACGCATGGAAATGAGTTATTGAGGATATTTTCTAGAGCGTTTCCCTACAATCGCTATAATTCATTTTTACCCTCTTTTGAAAGCAACGCTGTGCTAAATGCAGCGAAAGTAGGATATAAAGAGGACTGACTAATCAGTTCTTGAGAGATACACGTTTAACGTATCCTAATGATTATTATCTATCAATGTTGGTACAGTATATATTTGAAGTATATGTATTATAAAAAAAAGTATTGCATGACAATATATCTTTTTCTGTCGGTTCAGGGCCAGGGTTTCATTTAAACAACCGTACATCAATAATTTTCCGACCAACTTTTAATTTCTCAATCAAACCTTACGTTGTTACTTTTCATGAGAATCGTCTTTTCAATTAACTATTCTAAGCAATGTTAACAGCTATGGGGCCCGAAAGTGTGATATACGTCCATAGTGTAATAGGTTCTATAATGTAATACGTTCAATTATTTAATTTCAATTAGACCGATAATGTAATAGCGTTCAATAATGTTTCACCACTTTAAACCAATACTGTAATAATCCATTAACCGATAATGTAATACAAAGACGTTCAATAATGCAATAACAGGGAGTCATCAGCATCATTACTTTTATCGTCGTCATCATCATCAAATCATATTTTTCTCTTAAAGTGACCATGTGGCCATTATTAGAATCTGGGTAGGTTTTCTATCTCAACACTTGAACATTTTGTTATCATATCGTATAAGAGTCAGTCTACGATGACAGGTATCGTATGACAGTGTAGATCCAGACCAACCATCATGTCTTAAACGCGGCGGCCGACCAGAATTTACTGTCTGAACCGATTTTCAATAATTCACTGTTGACTTTGATGGGTGTCATCGTGTACCTTATTAGACATCGCTTTGGAAATACATCGCAAGTACCGACACCTGGACCGACGCTGGTAAGTAGAGAGAGAGAGAGAGAGAGAGAGAGAGAGAGAGACCACAATGCAATGCAAAAAGTGCAGTTCGAGATCAGACGCCGCCTTAAAAGTCGGCGTCTGATCAGAAACTTCACTATTTGCAACAAAGTTTAGTCCGGATATTCAGATTTCTGAAAAGCCAAAGTTTATTTAATTATTTCTGCTATTTGTTACGATAAAATATTTGATCCAAAACCAGTTAGAACCGACAAATTTAAATTTGGCGGCTAAAGGGTTAAACTACAAAATGTTGGTTAATGACATTCACCGACGGTCTTCTAGAGCTACAGACTAATACTGAATGTGGTATTAGATTTTAAAGACAAGGCATTGTATTGCACAGTAAAAAGACAATATCGGCGGCTCTAATCCCAGGTGGTAAACATCTACATATCGTATTCTCTAGAGAAACATATCTATAACTATAGCAAGATATCTCGAGGAAAACACTCTGGTTGCAGCTGAGAAAATGTGACCTATAAAAGTGTTCGTTACACGTGTGGCCTCTATTGAGATAGAAAATGTGGATCCAGATTCGCGTTTTTCATAACAATATCATATTATAGTCCGTTGACATAAAGAAGGGTCCATCTTTTCGACGCCATAAGCAAATGAAATAGACATTGCTAACACTGTGGTTCTGGATCAATTGGCTCATTTTCAAGTTTCCGTTCGTGTTACGTAGATGCAAATGTGCATTCACTTTACTAATATAGTTCGGATGAATGTTTTGCAAACGAAAATAAGCAATCGGCAGCGCCTGGGTCAAATTAAACATCAGGGAAATGAAAATTGCTCGACAATTACTCGAAACTGCAGTTTCCCTGCTATTGTTGCACAATAGTTCACAGAGATAAATTGCGTGTCAAACTGTAAAAACTCTAGAGTCAAGTGTTTTGTCGACAAATCGACAGTAACAATGACAAATGGACACCATTTTTTCTGTCACTTACAAATGATAGGAGTTGCAAATTCTAATTGCTTTTTTATGAAGATCATCAATAACAATTACTAGAAAATATCACCGCTTCCGGAGAAGCGTGGAAAATCAGGCGTTACAGTGACAAAAACGTTATTCGTTCCCAGCTGAACGGTAAGGCGCATAGTACTGATACCATATGCAAACAGCTTTGATCCTAGATCAGTCGCCGAGTAACTAGGCGTCTTAATCAGCTCCAAACTGATTGACAATGAAAGTCAATAAAAAATACCGACGTGTTTTTAATCATATTGTATGCATTTTATTTGCATGGCCAACGCGTTTTTATAGCGTACAAGAATAGCGCCTTCTCGCTTTAATTCAACCTAATAAATACGCGATTCTCGGAAAGTAAATGTGGCATTCGTTTGGTTAATACGGACTCAAAAAGGAGCGCCGTAGTATGATTTATATCCTTTAGTCATGCCCAGCCGCGTAGACCACGTTAACGTCGGACAACGTCGTTCTTACTTCGTTGAACGCAAAGTCCCGTCTCTTCAATGCTGCCAAGCCGTGGACCATTTGCCGATACTACCATCTATTTTCCCTATTTGCAACTCTATAATGTATGTATACACACTGCTTGAAACGTCCTACGGTTCGAGATCGTTCAGTGGCTGTCAAGTGTGCCTGATTCAAAAAAGAAAGTAAAAGTATAATGTTGTATTGAACATTTTCCCCGCAAACACAAAAACGCTGGCCCAACCCGCAAAAATGCTGAGGTAACGTTACGCTGCTGTGTGTTAGCTGGGTATAGATCTATATAAAACTATTTAGATTTGTCGAAAAAACACAAAAAATATTCTTAGACAAAATGTGTAAGTTTTTAAAATGAACTCTATTTCAAGCAATAAAACCACCGTTTTTAACACTTTTAATTTACGCAACAAGATGTCAGTGAAATGAAAATAAGAGTACGCCATGATTAAATTCATCTTAACTTATGTAATGTTACTTAATAGCCAAAGTGTCTAATTGCCTGGAGCCAGACAAGAGCTGCATGTTACTTGTCGCTCAGTATGACTACACTAATAGCCCTATAGTCAGGGTTATTAGCTAATATCACTTGGTGGAACCAACCTTCATCGCCGTATATTGATACCACGCACTGATGGCAATGTTTATGTCTTCATGCGGTTGTGCGTGATCAGGTCGGCAATCATACATTGATGAACACAAAACAAAATAATTAAATCTTATATTCGTTCGTTCAATCAATGAGGCGGTAGCTAAATTTAATTATGAACGGTTTGTTATATGAATCATATATACCCTTTATGGTAAAATTAAAGAGATTTTCTGATTGGCTAACTTTGCCGTGACCACGCGCTAATTATGTTGTGGCCACAATATACACAGTCTCGAGCTTCTAAGTCGTGGCGTCGTGGACACAAGAAAGTAAGTAGTGGCTATCAGATAGTCGTGGCAACGATATACTAAGTCGTGGTCACAATATAATAATTTTGTAGCCACGAGATAATAAAATACTGGCCACATTATAATTATTTCGTGATCTCGAGATATTAAGTTTGGAAACAACTTCATATGTCACCTCAATGAAACAGTACACGTGCAAAAAAGTTAACCTGCATGTTTTCCCTTGAAGATAAACCAATTGATTCGAGTGAGTTTCAAAAAGAATTGAACCAGATCAGTCGACGCATTATCTGAGTATACTCTATGTTCACCTTAAGGTTCAGGGTACCTCATCCATGAGCAATTTATGAATCCTCACGCATGAATGTTAATTCCAAAACACTGAGGAGACACAATAACAAAACTGTCGCTAGCCAATGATCAAATAGCATTTTGCTAATAGTTGCTTTAATTTGTAGCATGTCACAACTTCCCTCAATCACACAATAGCACGTTTACTTTTTCACTATTGAAGAAATAATTTGAAAAAGTCAAACTACGAAATGAAGCGTTTTTACATGACTTTATGCATATAACATGTCAGTGAAATATACAAGGAAGGGCAAGTTACGCTGAAATTAATGAATTAAGCTTTAACAGCAGAAATATTGTGTTTTGAAAACTTACCTTGAAGCCTTTGTGAAAATGCATCATTTTCGAAACCCGATAATTCTTCCTGTGAAGCCTAATTTATTAATCTAAGCGTAACTTGCATTTTCTTGTTCAAAACACTGATATGTTCTATGCATCAGTGATGGAGTCCTGATGTATAACAACATACCCAGTGTACAGCACTGATACATGGAGCATCGGTTTAAAATCCCATCTGAAAGAAGGTGTCAATAGAAATAAGGGCAAAATCTTAAGTATAATGTTTGAGATTTGAGTCTGCTCTGATAAACCATTTCGGCACCAAATTAAGATTGTCGTCGGCAATTTATATGGGATTGAATATTTTAACAATCAATGATAGAGGTAAATAAAATAGTTGTGGTATTCTATTCATTGTATAATTGGCCGATATCATAAAAAAATATAGTATATGTATCAGCGACGTGTCTGATAAGACTCGGTCTTAAAACAGCGTGGTCAAATCAGGTCCTGAACAGTTTGGAATGGCGATTCTAGTCGCCAATAGAGATGCAAGGGTTGAGTATACAGTCAAACCTCGGTCTAGTCAAGTTAGTACTCAAATTGAAATTAACATTGGATCCAAAAGTATATACATAGGTTTGTTCCTTTTGGAAATGTGTCGAAGATTGAGGGGGAGCTTCTTTAATTAGCTAATATTACCCGAAGTTCAAATGAAATGCAAGTAACTTGAACTTATATAAATATTCCCACCAACTTCGACATAAGAAGTTTGACTTTACATTAAAGAACTATAAACCAGGCTTTTAAAGATTAAATTTCGTCGAATCGTTTTAGAGAGTGTTGTACATTTTGATTCTTCTCATGAATAGACATATACTAGTATATATCTCTAATGTGTACGATAACAGAATAAAGATAATTGGATATAAAGTGACATAGGATTTGTTTTATACAGTACAATTTGCAATTGCGTGACAATGGCTCCGTATTCCAAATGCATAAAGGAATTGGCTGTTACATTATTGTCGTTTGTACACAATATCATCCGCTTGGTTTCCAGTCCTCTATCTTTTCACATACTGTCGAACTTCAAAATCTCGAAAAGATACTTCAATTTCTCAAACTTTGTAAAAAATTGCGTCACCAGAATTGTCAAGGATTTGGCCAAAATTTATCTAAGTGTTGTCTTTTAATCTGTTTATTTCTATTTATTGAACATTTTGGTGTTATGAACGATTCATTTCTTTAAATGTAGTCTTCTTAATTTTAAATGTTTAAAGAATCGCCACTTTTGTAAAACTGTTGACAAGTGTCTAGGAGCTTGACTTCTTATCAGACGCCGAATCACTTGGTGTCAAATTTCATTCAGGTTGTTTGAATACTAGATCTAAACGTGAAATGCATAAGATCTTTATATAGCTTATTTAAGTTTGAAGAATAACTAAAACCGCAGTTGACATTTTCACCAAATATATAATCAGATATGTCTTAACCATAAAACGGACATTAAGAAATATATTTATGTCTTCCTAAATGATTAATTTGGGAGTTAAACTAACGTTGACGCAGACTTATTCGGCGTGAGATTTCATTTTGGCTGTTTTAGTTTTCGATGTGATCATGAAATGCGTTAGTTCTTTATACAGCTTTTATTTCAAGTTTGAAGAATTATTCAAACCGCAGTTGACATTTTCAACACTCATAATGTAATAAGATTTGTCTTAACCATAAAGCGGAAATTCGATAAATATATGTATTTCTCCGTGAAATCAATAGTGGATTTAATGGATTAAGCTTTAAATACTCGTCATTTTCATAAGGTATTTTATAAGCCGACGGATATAAAAAAGGTCTGATTAATCTTTACAGGGATAACTTTTCGGAACATCTTGGTTGGAATTAACCAACTTATTCTTTGATTCAAGAACTATTCTCGTCTTCTACAAGAAAAGAAGAAGCCGAGATCCATGTTTGAGAGTGATTTGGATAAATACTGCTTAAGTATGAAAACAGTTTGAACACCAACACATGTTCGAAATTTAATAGAATGTTTTGTGTACATGTGGACATAATCCTTTTGCATTACCTTGTGAAACATTTGTTGTAGGAAAACAACGTAACTTTATTCAAAATGTGGCCACTTTTAATTCTGTTTGGTTTGAGGGATTTCACAAATTCAATAATAATAAGTACCATGGCATTTAACATTACTTAATACGTGCGCAATACATACGATAATGCATCACGAGAGTAACAGCTGAAATTCGGGGCCGGAAGCCGATGCCTCATATCAAAACATGATGGAAGTACGTAATTAACAGATTGCTTGTTTGTCGGCTATTTGATTCCTTAACTGTTAACCAGCATGCACATAAATGACACGGAAATGGCATTACAGAAAGATGAAATAAGATATTATGCTTATCTTAACGCTACTTTTGGCTATAATAA
The DNA here is from genome assembly GCA_032359355.1 of Macoma nasuta. NCBI lineage: Eukaryota > Metazoa > Mollusca > Bivalvia > Cardiida > Tellinidae > Macoma > Macoma nasuta. Next base: position 2,954 of record JAULCE010322730.1, on the reverse strand, counting down.
GAGAGATAATAGGACTTAGGAACTGAACCCTTAGTGCTTGCTTATAACATAGGCAGATACATATACCGTATACTATAAATATAAGACGAAACGTCAATATTTATCCACGTTGATGTGTTGAGTGGTTCATATTGGTGTGTTAAAAGAGCGAGAGAGGGAGAGAGAGCGCATTTTTAAAAATGTTTACAACTTGACCTTTAATTATTACAATCTACAGAATATAGAAGAATCGAGATCACAATCTATCATTACCCAAATTCCTTCTTCAGAAAAGCTATGATAGAAGCATCTACTTGTACTTTGAAATGGCTGCAGACGACACTTTTTTAGACAAGTTGCCCTTTCGTGCTGAAGTTTTAGAGTTGTCTGTAGAACGTATTCGTACATTCTTATTTACTGTTTACATGAATGCGCCAGATTTTGTCAGACATTTGCTTACTTACTAGCTTTCTTTACTTGTTAGGAATGTTGCAATCATCCGTCCTAGAAGATTTCCCCAGATGTATATACATCAACCAAACTACAAGCGTAGTTATTATGGTGAACACACATGGGACATGTCTTATAACATTTGATGGAGCAAATGCAAACAAATATGTTCCATTCATCGCTTTTTATGATCTTACGCGAAATGTTTGAGGAGGTCTAAGTATAAGTTCTACTCATTATGTTTTCAACGTCATGCACAGATAACAACTCGGTGCAACTTGAGTTTCTTTTTAATGTGATTGACAAAATGTATGTTGCCATTTGTGGTAGATCTGTAGTAGATAAAGGGTGTTGTGCCAATGTGATAAGTTATATGTATACTTAAACCCTTTACAATATAAACATTTATGTTCAGACTACCTCTTTGGTAGATAAACTAGTGTATTGTACTTAATTAAGATAATTCTTGTACATCACATAATGGTAATACGCAGGCCCAACGGATTCATAAAAAACCCAGTTGGCCCCCTTATAGAAAGCTCTTTTAGCTGCTAATATGCGTATATAACAGATAAAATGAAATGCCTTCATGGCGTAAATATACAAAACCTATTGAAATAAACAATTATGTAATATAGGTATTGTTCTTGCGTGTATATTTTATATGAACACACATGCATAGTATTGGTACGTGCCTAACCATGTATATAAACAAGCTGGGCTGTCATAAATATAATTGTGGCGAAATTTACATATACGGTCTGGCCTGTCTTGAACGGCACTTACATGAGATATCATAGCGACTTTTAATGACAAGTGGAAGCTTTGTCAAAAGACGCATATGGCACAATTATGATTCAATGCAATCGTTGACACTGAAACCTAGTGGGTATGATTAATAATGAAAAAGATTAAATTTCTTATCTTTGTAGGTACCAAACAAAGAGGACAAGCCCCAATAAATAATAATAGACCGGCAACCCGACCCAAAAAGATCTCTTTATCTACCGACTGCAGCTTGCGAAAACGGTCGTCTGCTGAAATCATCGTCTGCAGCATTTTTAAACTTTATCCAATTCCTTTGGATGTTTGTGAATTGTTTTGGCCTAATGTAAAAAAGAGATTTGATTCGGATCAGATGCCGAGTCAAAGGATGATTAAAATGTCATGCGATGTCAAGTTATTGCACCCTCAAAAGTACTTTACCAAATCGAAACAGGCTCCGAGGAGACGGGCAGTCATGGAATAAAATCTCGACTTCGTCTTGATTTGTATTCATACCGTACCTGAGCCTGTTACGAGCCGTAAAGTCATTTTGTGGGTGCGTTTACTACTACTTCGTCGCATATTTGTACATTTTAGTTTTTTAAGCTACTCTCACAGGCAAAATGCTATTTTGCATATAACAATATACAGTTTAATGAATTTTACCGCAGGGTGCAAATTGATGGCGCGAAAATTCGGCCTATCGGCCTCGGGCAACAGTTCAGGAAGTCATCCCCTCCGCCTCGGGACAACAGTTTTGACTGTTACACAAATAGCCATGGAATAACTGTATAATGTAGTGGTCTTATTACCTACGACTCATACTATCCACTGCGACCTATTACCCATTACGACCTATTACCCACCACGACAAACTACTACTACGATATTCTACTCATACCACAAACATTCAACCCACTACGATCTACAACTTTTTACCCACTATGACCTACACACTACGACCATTTACCCACTACAACCCTACCCACTAACGACCTACCACGTGCGCACACCCCATCCGAGCCTATAGTCCAAGCGCCGTCCTGCCCATTGCAGTAGACATGAAGATTGCCTATGGCTGTGTAATTATCTGAACACTCAACGATGACCACGTCTAGATCTAGCTGTCCGTTTCTGCGACCTGCTTCCCCGTTGCCATAGAAACCAGACACATCATCAAGGGGTCCGCAATCTGTAAGCAATATCATGAGTAATAAGATCTAAGGCCTTTGGCGCCGTCTTCCAATGTGTTGTCTGCATTATTTATTTGAGCACATATATTCAAGCTATCGAATACTTAATTTCATCTCGGAAGTAAGGATTCTATGATCATAAACAGTCGACCCTGTCTTCAACAGCCTTCACTTATAATATCATAGTTTCTATATATGGCAGACACGTGGTCACTTATGCAATGACCCTCACACTTGTACAATATAAATGTACTTAGGTCATAGATCACTACTGCGTAGTCTCTGAGTGACCGCTGAATACAGGTTTGAATGTACGTCTAGTCGTGAAGCCCGTCTTAAATCTGTTTTTCCTTAATCCCTTCATTGCCGGAAGCAATTCTACGCATGCGCAATATTTCGTCTGCTCCATTTTAAAACTTCACAGATTAATTATATTTTGGCAAAAATATTGGCAGAGCGTCACATCTGGATCTAAGTTGTTTGTACACTATGGTTCGGGGTGAGCAATTAATGGGTTAACCATTTCGGCGCCAAATTTAAATGTGTCGTCTGCGACAAGTTTCAGAT
>JAULCE010322619.1:0-10505 GCA_032359355.1 Macoma nasuta | reverse complement strand
TTCAGTACACTTAAGTTTGTTTGCAAGACAGGAGCAGTCTGGAAGTTTACAGGTCCGTACACACATGCAGGCCATAAATTCAAGAAAGCCATTGGCGCGGGGGTCCTTTCATCCAGTTTACCATCAGAATATCTGAAATATGTAAGCATATGTTAAAGTTGCCCCAAAGTGGCAGCTTAGTCACAGTTATCATCCCTCAAAGATACCTACCCCTATTCCAGATAATGAAAATTAACGTATTGTTTACCACATGTCCCTGTGCACCTTACTCTGCTCAAATGACAAGTTGTATTGTTCCACAACTAACATGGCAACATAATTTATCAATTATTATACCAAAACATTTAATGGTATGGCTTATTGCCTTTGAAATAGCGTTTTTTGGTGAAAAATTGTCCAAAAAGTAGTTTTTTTAAAAAAAACTGAACATGCATTTTCTCCTGTCATTTCTCCATACATTCGTTTATTTGAACATAGTATACACCATTTTAATCATTGATTATCCTGTTAATGCGTAAAATAAATCAAAATTATGTTTTGCAATTAAAAAATACCTCTATGACACTTTCCTTAACCCTACCCCCTAAATCTGATATGTTTGGATAAAACCAATATTTGACATTTATATCAATAGGTATAGAAATTTTGCTATTTTTGTACTTCCCTCAAGGGAATTATCACTCATCCGATGTAAGTTTCTTAAAAGAGGCTATACAGGTAACACATTTTAGATGGGGGGGACACTATACTAAAAAAAATAAAAATAAAAGCTTTATTAACTCTTATAAGTACTATTTCTTTTCTTCATATATAACTATTTCACACATACCGGTACTTGGTTAGACCATGATATCGAATTCCACCACATATACCAGAACGTATGGTATCAGATCGTTCTTATACCACACATAACACTACTCATATTATCCATACCCCCAATTTCAGAATAGCATCTCTGACATCTTCTAGACATTTAGTAGTATAACTGTTTATTCATCCCCATCCAAAGTGTCTTCATATATAGACAACGCCACAGCAGCTTCCTCGTCTTCATCCTCACTCTGATTGCTGCATGTTTGCAACTTGCACATTTCAGTACACTTAAGTTTGTTTGCAAGACAGGAGCAGTCTGGAAGTTTACAGGTCCGTACACACATGCAGGCCATAAGTTCAAGAACAGCCATTGGCGCGGGGGGTCCTTTCATCCAGTTTACCATCAGAATATCTGAAATATGTAAGCATATGTTAAAGTTGCCCCAAGGCGATATGCCGGTCTTATCAAAAGTTTTATGTCTCTTGCCTGTCTTTTTGTGGTTTCTATATATAAAAGGAACTTCTTAATGTGCTGGTCGTATGAATTTGGGTTTTGTATTCAATATGTCCTGTGAAAGGTTTTTACTTTCTTAATATTTTGATAAGAAGTCACTACATCTTTGTTAAGAATTGCTATGTGTCAATATAATAATAAGAGCAAGATACATAGACAGGATGTTTAAATTGCATTAATTTTCTTACCATTGTCATCTGTTTTCCATCCATGGTCTGTTGGGTCTGGCAAGTCCGGTTCTGCTTCAAGACAATGCCTCCACACTGCTGTTTGGTAATTGGCACGCTGTACATGGAGCTGTAGGCAGTCCCGGCAAGGTGGAAGTAGGCTAGAATCAACACTGCCTCTTTTTGTACAGAACATAAGGAAACGCAGCTCTTTCACATCGGTTACATTGGTTGTTGGTGCATACATCCGGCAGACGAATTTTTCCAACTTGCAGTGTAATTCATCCGAAACCTCCCAGGATGTTCCCATAGCTTTGAATGTCTCTCGGAATTCAGCGTTTCCTCTCACGAGTTTGAGAGCGCTAAGTTTACCTCGTCCTGCAAAAGCACTGACACTATCACACCCAGTAAATGCGTGTACACCTACAAGAGCATCACACAGGTCATCTCCGATAGTCTGGGCAAGGTTACTTATGTTAATGTACCTGGTTCGATTCATCGTGCCACATTTCTGAAACAAGGAACACTGAATGCTCTTGCAGTGTCCGAGGCTAAGGACCATGACATCTGTATCCTCACTGACGATAACAGCCGTTTGATAACCATTCTGACTGGCATGTTTTGCATGTAGGAGCATACGAGTATCTGCTTCCTCTTGGGATGATTTCAGCTCTTCGACCTCTCGAACTTCTTCCTGGCTAAGAAGATAACATGTGTTTTCGCATGTTACGAAGACTTGCTTGTCTTGAAGCTTTGCAATGTTTTCAGGTAGCTTCCACTGGCCAACAATGAATGTTATCAAGGCTGTTTTGCTTTCTGCATTGCTAAGAAGTTTTCGCCACTGCATTACATTGTGTCCTGGGGCAATGTTTTTCCACTGGGTGCTACTGGCAGAACCGCGGATGCCTCTCTCAGCATTCTTGATTGATGTGTCCCAGTATACATCAAATACTGTATCTATCCTTTTGCTGCTACCTCCTTCGTGCAAAACAAGGCTAAGTACAGAATCAGCAATCTCTCCAAATGTCTTTCCATCCCCTTTCAGTCTCTGAACTAGACTCATCCCATCGATGATGCATGCTGTGTTTTCGCCAATGTCTTCGACTGAATGTGCCAATTTCTCCAGCTCTCGTGCTAATGAAGCCTTGTTAGTTTTCCTCAAAGAACCGTCTGCATTTGAGAGCGCCCAAGGCAATGGACCTAGTGGATGAGAAAGCACATCTTTGATGTTAAGATCTCTACTTTGAGCGGCAATGATCATGTGTCCAAAAAGATTTCTGTCGGCTTTCAATATCACTTCCTTGCTTTGCGCCTTTCCTACAGTATCATTCTTCTTAATTGTTGAGAAGGACTTTAGATTTATTTTTTTCATTTTGTCATGGAACTTTGCTGTAGGTGAATCACTCTCAAACCGTTCACTTCTGAAGTCCAAATATGCTTTCTCTCCAGTTTGGTAGGCTTGCAACAGATCACTGGCTATGTCAGGTGACACGGATAATCCTGTAGAAAGACTGATTATATCTGACTGCTCCAGACATAGGGGGTTTATCCAGCTTTTCTCCATTAACTCCATAAAGGCCGTTACATCTGTTATATCCTTCTTCATTCTTGGTTTTTGCAAATCTTGATGATTGAAGCAATCGGAGGTTTCATTGCCAGACATATCTCTCAGCTGTCTAAGGTACTGGCTTCTGTTTTCTGATGTCATATAGTATCTGGTGACTGCTCCAGGTTTGAGACTAAATCCTTTTGTTCCCCCTGCAGTTTGGGTGTCTTTATTCACGGTTTCCTCGATTGTCTGGTCCACCGGAATCTTTCCAAACGGATTGTTCTTGCCGATTTGAACAGAAAACCCACCCTTGACAAAGTGTGCATGAACATCTGGATGATCAACCGCCAATCTAGACATTTGTGCATAGTAGTATGTCAAGTATCTGGCATAGTTCAGTCTATCATAGGCAAAACACCAGTGAATGATGCTCCTAATCGCTGCAAGATGCAGCATCCAATTTCCCTCTCTTGATGCTCGAAGCAGTCCAAGCATAACCTCAACCATGTCGACATAAGTCATCCAGAATGCAGAAAGGGTACCGTTGTTCACTCTTAGGAAGCTGAGGTATTCATTAAACAGTGCCAGAGTGCGCTTGCATGACTCTTTCTCAAGGGCTTCTTCAAACTGGGTCTTTGATACTTCTTCACAAAGGTGGTCTACTACTTGTAGAGCTGTTTCAAATTGTATCATATCATTCGGGTGATGTTCTTCTATCCATGGAAGAAAGCCTTTCCATGCTAGCCGCAAGAAAGCTTCATAGAGAAGTTTGTGAAGTCTTACTGCACGGTTATATCTGTGACCATCAATTACTCCCGAAATTGATCCATCAGCAATGACCCCTGCTTCTACGCACAGATCTCTAAGACCTGCATCTGCAAACCTTTTCCCAATTATTGCCATGAAGGTGCAGGTGGTATGAAATACCCCCATCCTTAAAATGATGTCTTTGAATAGCTGGTGGTGTTTCCATGTAACTTCTGCAGCTTTTGCATACAATGCCTGGTCAAAAACAACAACAATGTTTTTGAGCTGAAGGGTCTTCATGATTTTTATCGACTGGTGCAGTATCTCATTAACTGTAGAGAGCTGTGTTGCAGGAGCATTTATTGTTGGCAAATAACCAATACTGTCCTCTTGTATACTGGCATTGCTACTGTGGGTTAAAATATTGAAACCAGTCCAGCTGCAGATGGCATTGGAAAGACGAGCCATAAGCCACAAGTGGTTTCTGTCCACTGAATCATGTAGATGATTTGAATGATCTATGTCAAGTGTCATTACAGCTGGAGGATTGGCCCTTACTCCTGCATTGTAAATTGGAAGTACCATCTCTTCGGGTCCAACACTTCTTTTTTTGGTCTTCGGGATAGAAGGCAATTGTTTGATTTCAGCAGGACAATTGTCAATATACTTTGCCTGTAAAGCAATTCCATTAACCCTGTGCGATGTACCTCCACCGCTGATTGTTTCCTCAAGTCTGTCAATATTGTCCCATGCCAATGTTGTAAACTCACCAGGCTTGATATTCTGTGGTAAAGGAACGCCATCTTCACTTGCTGCTTGCTTCTGGAGACAAAGGGCTGTGTCAATTTCTTCTACTTGAGAGTATGAAACACCGTGGCCCAATCTGTTCAGTGTCTGTATAAGTTCAACGTTCCCAGTGAGGGATCTAACCGCGAAAGGCAACACAATGTGTTTGGCAGGCTTTACTTTGCCACTTGTTACAGCATAAACTATATCTTGGCTGAATGACGCTGTTAGTCTTTGCACTCTCTGAGATGGATTACCTGCTGTTGATGTCCCAGCCAGGAGCATGTGAAGAAACTGCTTTAAAGATTGAGGTACAATGTTCATCTTTTCAAGATCTGCTGCATGCGGAGGCCATGCCTGGATGATCTCTTGGTTCCGAATATCATCCCTGATCTTCAGTGCTGCCTTTGATATGATGTCTTTGTTACTACAGGAGTTGTGCACTTTCAATTCGTCTTTGATATCCATGAAAATCTTAACTAGTTCCTCCATTGATAAGTTGTCCGGATATACAAGAAGCTTGCTGTTGGTGTTTGGAATGAAATGCAAATTTGTACCAAACTCAGACTCAAGCTTACGACGTAAGTGTTTCTTAGTGGAAGGTGTTACTTGTGTGACACCACAAGTCGCCATTTCATGAACTAGTTTATTGACAAGGTCTCTAAATGGAACAACTGTGGGATTTTCTATCAATTCTTCTCTAATGTATGAAAACACTTTACAAAGTGCAATTCTTTCTGCCTCATCATAAGGGGATTCTGATATGTCCATCCTATTTTTAACACCATCCATGTCTGTATCAATTATATCCTTTGTGTAAAGCCTGTAACACGATCTATGATATTGACCCTCTGCTGCCACAAGCTCTCGACTGACTGTTGCTAACATTTTTGCATCACCTTTCATGATTGCCACTCTCCTGATAGTATCATCAGCTCTCAAGTCTGTGCATTTTGTTAAGCCTTCCTTTGTATTTTGACCTTTCAAATACTTGCTACATTTGTCGCAAAATATACACTTTGTCTCGTACACCCTTGATGGCTGTGGACTTTGCCTATTAGACTTTCTCAAGTCTTTCAAACAGGGGGATAGTTCTGTAGAGCTTTCTTTGGCAAGGATACGGTCAAGCTCTCTTTTCATAGTAAAGATGCTGCGGCATTTTCTGTGATACAGTACTGATGGTATTTCACCATCAGGGAGGTCTTTAGCAAGATCAAGGATACGAGTGCAACCTCTTATTTCAGCTGATCTCAGTAGGTTGTTCCATGAGTTTATATCTTGAGGTGACACGAGCTTAGAATCATCATCAGAACAGTGTATAAAACAGTCCATTCTTTGGCGCTTTGGCTTGATTTCACTTGTTATAGTTTGTTCTGCCATATTCTCTATTTGGCTATTCTATGATTGTTCACCACATGAAAACAAAAGTTGTGTGTATAAAATGCAGGGAAATTATGGTAAAACATAAGTTGATGCAATAAACAATGACGTTTTGTTGGCTTAGTGCAATTAGATTAAAACTCCTTCACATTGTGAAGGAGTTACAGTCATATTGCACTGAGCCCACGATTTATCTTCTATCTCAATTTTAACCCGTTCACTGCCTTACCCCGAGTCAGGTAATATTTACAAACAGCTTGGATCCGAATGGGGCGCCGAGTAACTCATTTGGATCCAAGTTGTTTGACACTCATTCAATTGTTTTACCAAAGTTCAAGGGAGTGTGTGAAGTAAAGATCGGAAGTTGATCAAATATCACACGTGTGCACAACTTGCATGGCAGTGAAGGGTTCAAGTTCTTCATTTCACATTTTTTCTTTTGAACCGACCTATAGAAGCTTCCGTGGCAAAGAGTTATAGATATTTATCTTTTACAGAGGCCCTCAAAGGCATGTCTGTCGAGCAAAGGGTAAATCATCAATCGATAATCTATTATGAACAAGAAAGCTGTGTTTGTGAAACAGCAATGCCCCGATAGGGTGTTGTCATACAAAAATGACCTCTGACCTTGAATGGTGACATTGACTTTGACATGCGACCCCTCATAATGTTTGTTTTCAGAAGACGTACATGTATGCCAAGTATCAAGTATTTGTATATAAAGGTTCAAAAGTTATGGACAATGTTAAAATAGGTAATTTGACCTATATATTTTACCGCTGACCTTGAACGATGACCTTTACCTTGATATGTTTGCACTCAAAATGTGCGGATTTATGAAAGACATATGGATGCCAAATATGAAGTCTCTACCTGTATTATTTCAAAAGTTATGGCCAATGTTAAAGTTGGTCCCAAGCCAACCAACCAACCAACCAACCAACAGACAAACAAACAAACAAACAAACAGACAAGGCAAAAACAATATGCCCCAAGATCTAGATCTTGCGGGCATGAAAACTCAAAGCAATAAGATATTAAACAATTAATGTCTCACTTCTGGAATTTTTCAGTCCACGTATTCTTGTTTTATAATATTGCAGTTGGCCTGATCAAGTAGACGCTGAACTTCCATATGATAGCCCAAACGAGTGACATTTTATCGTCGTAATTTCACCTATCCATCCTGCACTTATAGATCTCAATATGCAATAATATGCAACTATCAATTCTGTTACACTCACAAACATTTTTGAATATCCCTGTGGTCCATAGTGTCCTTCTTGTGGATACAAGCAAATCCATGCAGACGAATATTTACTTACATCATAAATAGAAAACTTGATTCAATTCAGTTCATCCGCAGGAACATGTTCGCTTATGCACAATCGAGTGGTCTTCATAGTTTAATATGCTTCACAACCATATATGGAAATATACTTCATTTTTTACAATTTATCATAATGTTGCACTTTTCCCGTAAGATAACCCTATAAAACACATTTCAAATTTATAAAAGGAAAAAGACTGAGAAAATAGATATTGTTTATTTTTTCGCATTTTCTAAAATAGGGGGTAGGGGTAGGAAAAGTGAAATCAAGAAAGTTGTGAATAACAAAACAAACTTTGACTTGTTTCATGGAATAGCAGGGAAATGCATGATTACAATAATGTATAATATGTCCAAATAAACGCGGGAATGATGAAGCGACAAGCGAAAATGCAGGTGCGTAATTTCACAAAAAACCTAGTTTTCAACATTTTTTTACTCAAAAATGCCTTTTGGACGGAAATTATCCAAATTAATTAGAATTGTCATCTCTTTAATGATAAAATACAAAGTTGTTAATAGTTTGACAAAGTAAAATGTGTGATTTGTGCAGAATCTCTTGCATTGGGACCAACAGTAAGAAAAACGGATTTTTCCTAATCTGCAACAGCGGTGGTCCTCTTTGAAGGGCGATATCTGTGACTAAGCTGCCACCTCGGGATTGCTATCATACAAAAATATTACCTTAAGATATAGTTCTTTTCGAAAAAAGAAACTAGAATTTGCCACCTTGAGTGGTACCAATTAGTCAAAATAGTGGCCTTGGCCCATGGACTAAGAGGTCTAAACCACAATAAGAGATTGTATAAACCAACAGCTGATGATCTTTGTCTCTAAGTAGGCAACCAAATGATGAAAAATAATAAAGCTTTTTCAAATGTTCATAAAGCAACTGATCTTTGTAAATGAATTGACTTACACTTGTAACGGCTTAAAAAAGTCAAAATTATTGTATTTTTTTCTGTAAAATACCCATTTCATTCATGTTAGCATATTTTCACATATATCATGCTATCAAAGGACAAAAATCCCATTTATATTGGTCTTTTATTACATCTCAATGCATACGAATGATCATATGTAGGTTCTTTTCAAATTTGTGTACAATATGATAATTTCAGAAATTCTCAATTTCGTTTACGGTATTCACCTTTTCACCCCCAAAATACATATTACGCAAGCTTAGATTTTTCTAGATTGTTTTAGTAATCAGGCACATATTGTAGAACACAAAACATCAAAATGCTTTCTGTATAATGTGTTTCCTTTATTTGGGTTTATATGCCAGATGCAATCTACTATTAAAGTGTTTCTGTATTGTCATAGATTTCGAACGTAATTGATGAGGCGAAATGCGAATCATGAAAACCCTGATCTGATGCCAACTTTTAAAACAACATTTAAACGTTTAGAAATTAATCAAAGTTGTTGTTGCTAGACTTTGATGTATAATCGGAATATCAGAAAGACAAATGGATTTATAAGAATTAGAACCATTGATGTATTTGCCTTTTGGGAAAATATTGCACTATGTTCATCACCATTGTATCCTTTTTACAACAACTATGATTACTTTGATAAATAACTCCAGTCTAGAGTTCATAACCGGCAATTTTTTATGTTTGTATTAGAATATGATTTCTAAGCAAGTTAGATACATACACTGTCGGTTGTCAACGAAAACCACGAAAGTGCCTTTAGGGTAACTTGGCACATATGCGGTTTTTGAAGAAAAATATCGATGATTTTCTAACAGCACGTAACTGTCACAATTGACAAGTAGACCTTAATAGATTAAAGAAGCAAAAGTCGGTTTTTCTTCTTAAACCACATATATGCAAAAATAAATTTACACATACGTGGTCTAAGAAAAAACAATATATGTCGTTTACTTAGAAATTATGTTCTTGCATATTAATCATGTTTCACCAGAACTAATCGATTTTGTTATCGATAAATGGATATTGTCGTTATTCTTTGGACACTTCTTTCTTGCACTTTGGTAAATTGGCAATTACGTGATTTTAAAAGAAATAATCAGTGTTCTTCTAAATCCCCGTATATGTCATTTTTCAAAGAAAAATTGCACATGCATTGTTTTATTAGAAAACCGACGATATGATGCTGTCAAGAAATGACATACATGTACTTTTCACTGTTATGATAAAACTATCATTTATCTTTAGACATGTAATCGGTATTCTTCAAAAAACACGTAAAGCTAATTGACATGTTAACAAAATGGCACGTATGTGTTGTTCGAAGAATATCGTTGACACACCAACACGGGTAAGCAAGTCATGTTGTTGTCTCCAAATATATTTACTTTGTAGTAACGTATATGAAATTAAGAATGTTAATTCAACCCTGTGTCATTTGTTAGCAGCCATTTGCAGTATAGTGTGGTAGTGGTAGCATATATTTATTATTATATATTAGACTATTCCAATCGCTTCTCAGTTCTGAAGGTTTAAACTAGTTATGTCTTAGAAGAGAAGAACAAAAATAACCCTACACTCTAGAAGTCAACGAATGCCATGTTGTTTATATTATGGAAATATATGACGGTCTTGAGGATGAACTTTCATTTCTAATAACTCTCCCTATTTACTATACTGATGCCATTTAATATTGAACAAACTGTGCAAAATGCACAGATACAGTCGGACCTCGCTATCTCGAACTCATTTAAGTCGATTTCATGCTTTAATCTAAGCTACAACCTAAACTAAATGTTCGCATCGAATTCACATTTCGAGTTATCCGAAAATGCACACTTAGTCACCGAACGTTGACATAACGATAAACGCCTGCAATTGCTGCGGCATTCCCCTAACAAGAAATCATCCTAACGCTGAATTTAATTATACAAATGGACACATATTGATAGATAAACCGGTAAATATTAAAATTCTTTTAACCCCTTCACTGCTTATCCCGAATCATAGTGTCATATTCAAACAGCTTAGACCCGGATGAGTCGCCGAGTTACTCGGTGTCTCATCCAGATCCAAGCTGTTTGACACTCGGACATAATTTTTGCCAAAAATTCAGTTAACCTTTGAAGTTTTAAAATGAAGAAGACGAATTCTTGCGCATGCGTATATTTTCTTCCGGCAGTGAATAGGTTAAGTTAAAATTAACATTCTCAGTGTTGTTATACTTTCTGGTCCTTCGAGATCATGAATTTCAACACTTTTAGTTTTGAAAATTGAATAC
>JAULCE010322508.1:0-10506 GCA_032359355.1 Macoma nasuta | reverse complement strand
AAATCGGACGATATTTAAAAATGAAGCAGGCGACATTTTCAGCAGACGACAATTTTCGTAGCAGGCGAAGGGTTAAGACGACGAGATGATCAACATCCAATATAATTTCAAACTGTGTGCATATGTTCTTACATGCTAGTTTCAGCTAGGAACGAACAGCTTTACTAGTTGCACTGAAGTTCGTTGCCAGTTTCACACCACTGTCATTTATTATATATGGATGAGTACAGTGGGGGAAACGCATTGTTTTACCATCTAATGCGTTAAACACTGAGAGCTAATAACCTGTACAAACAGTTTGGAGCCGTGTAAGTCGGCGTCTGATCTGCTTCTGAACTGTTTGACGCACATAGTTATACAATCTTAAAACGTGACAATGAGTTTTTTTCTCCGTGTTATATGATTTCGTTTGCGTTACGTTTGCGATTAAGCGGTAAAGAATAACGTTTCTCCCACAGAACAAATCATGCAGCCAACAACAGTATATCATGCAGCCAACCACAGTACAGGAAACCTTTAGTCGTACACGTATATCCTCAGGAAGAGTATATAGCGTAAAGCCGTAATTGATATAACTTGGAGCTTGATCAGACGCCGAGTAACTCGGTGTCTGATCAAGCGACAAGCCGTTTGACACTCAGATTGTACTAATTCTACCAAAGAAAATAAATATATATAACCATGAGCGGACGACAAAAAGTGCAGACAAAAAAATCGCAATTTTTCAAAGGATATGTCCGTATTGTCACTGTAAAAAAATCTGTAAATGGGTGAGCCTTCAAAAGCAAGAAAGCCAATCCATATAGAGAAAATTGCAGACTCGGTTTTATTGACTCTGTTCATGAGTAGTAATTAAACATGCAACACTACTCACGCCCCCTAGCACCGGTTTAAGCGGTATTCAATTTTCAAAACTAAAAGTGTTGAAATTAATGATCTTGAAGGACCAGATAGTATAACAACACTGAGGATGAAGTACGGGGCGACGTTTATATTATGTTTGTTGTTGTTTGTTTAGTAATTATGCAACGGGTTTAAATATGAAGTGCCACCACATTCCACAAACTGGACATGACAATGTGTTGTGGTGTCCTTTTAAAGTCACCACATAATAAAAGTTATTAATTACTTGTTGACACTGTATTACATCTCTAATGCAGGTACCATGTTTTGCTCATAAGGCTTAGACCGTCAGTTCAGGGTTACTTTCAAAGCTGTTATTTAAAGGCCATTAGTAAGAGAGATGTATATCTGTACAATGCGTCGAATACAATAAATGTGTATTGTAGTGTATGGTTAAGTGTAGCACTAACTGTTTTGCACATAATAGGTGCACTTATTGAAACTTTTATGTAAGGTTTTTATTGTAACATTGCCATAATAGGTGCACTTATTGAAACTAATGTGTAAGTTTTTATTGTAACATTGCCAGTATATGTGTGAACCTGTACAAGATCAAAACGGTGTTGCTATGAACCAGTAGCATTATATGTTCTAGGTCGTCACTGTTTGACATTTCTGATTATCAAAGTTAGCATGTACTCTATTGCTCACAAAAGTGTGGTCACTTCTCAAACTTGGGCTATGGACTATTCATAATCTAAATCCATGCTCTTTGCAAATTCACATGTTGTTTATTCAGAAGTGCTCATATCATATCATACCATATCAGTAATGTAAATATGTTATAGTTTGATGTTTCTTATTGTATGATTTTCATATGTAGGGGAAATCAAGGATTAGCTGTAACTATAACTGTTGAAGGCCTATTATTTAAACATGGCCAGTAACATGTTCATAATGACCAGTTTGTTCGGCATTGTCTTATTGTCTGTCTGTAGCCAAGCTAGTTGCGAAAATAACCATTACTTGTATGCCAGTGGAAAAAAGTATATGAGAAGACACAACTAAGCACAAAACGTAGTACCTACATAAAAGCTATTTAAATTGAAACCGGACTCCGAATCGTTCCGAAACCGAATCGGAGTGAATTGAAACCGGCTTCACCGTTAATCAATAAGTTTCAGAACTGTGGCATTTTGGAGATGCACCTAAACAATACGCATGCTGTAATCATTTTTGCGTTCTGATATTGTCGTATGTTTGCTTTTTAGCCTTGCTTAAAATTTGGTAAACATATTGTTTTAGTATCAAAACGCTTGGTGTATCGTTGCTGTATTCAATATTACTTTGGTCGCGATTATGTGTAGCATGGGGTCTATACGTCAAGCAAATGACATTTTATAAAGCAGATCATTTAATTGGCACAATCACATACAGTATATATATTTTATTTCTGTTGAGGAAAAAACCAGGACACCACATTTCTGTTTGTGGGTTAATGATAAAAATGAAAGTTTTCATTTATTACAGAAATTAATACCTAGCGCCACAATGCTTCAATCGATGTGTCTTGTAGCGCTGCTGTACTGAATTTCCCTCGGGAAATTGAAGGACATCTGGTTCCGTTTTAATCGTCTGTAATAGCTGGCAGCCAGTCGATGGCCATTGTGTTAACGATAATACATTGTATGGTATAACCTTAGATCTAAAGTATAATCTCTGGATGAGAATATGTTAATAGCCTGTGTCGTCGCTGTTCTTCAGAACATGTTTTAAGTTCGCAGACGATGGAGTTATTAAATGGCTACAGTAAAAACACAAATTTAATTAAAACTGGAATCGGAACAGACTCGGATTCGAATCGAATGCGAGTCATTTATGTATATCAAATTAATAATATGTTTAGGTAGGTATAATCTTATGAAGGCGCATGATGAGTGGATCGAAGACGTTTGAAGTAATTTGATTTCGGATGGTGAATGATTTACTAACTGTAAGACTTGTGTTACCTGTCCACGAAATCATGTGAAGCAAGGTACGGTGCGTGCGTAAAGTTATTAAATGGAGGTTTAACCGGTTTCGCTCTGGGTATCTGCGGATTCGTTGCGGTTTACTTTGGCTTAACTGCACATAAACAAATAATGTTTAAACAAAACACTCAACTTGATGCGCTTAATTACCCGCATGCTGTGGTTATAAAACCCAACAGACTAGTCTTTGATTAGGAAAACATTTGTGAATTTCAGTCCTGATACACATGCGCATGTATTCATTGTCATGATCACGAAACAAATGATGACCTCCTTCCCCCAGTCAAGTGAACTTGACCCTCTCTCCATGGGACGTACAGTAAACGGACATGACTGAAGCACTCTTCTTTCTAAGCAGTGCATAGTTCTGCTATATTCACCGGTCTGTCTGTTGGTGATGCAATTGGTTTGGTATTTATTTGCAGTTTTCGGGAATGAATCCTGTCAAGTCGGTCATACAACATTAAAACGTAATTATATAGTTGTCTGTTCAACCGATTTCGCTTAGTGTCGCTGCCAGTCGAGTTGCGGTAATATATGGTGTACGGACCGGTTAAAAAATATCAAATATTATAAAGCGCAATGTGCGGGTGTTGAGAGTAGTTTTAGACCGGTCTATGTGCAAAATTCCTCTCATCCGAAACAGTCCCATGTACAACAATTCGATTCGCGCCCCATTTGGTTACTGACTACATGTAAAATCCTAGATAAAAGGTGTTTTTCTGTTTAAGACCCCTATACGTTTTTAATCGTACAGCGGCGCCAATATAACTATTGGCTATCTTCAAGATTCTTTAATCAATCGCCATGGCTAAATTCAGTCGTGGCGACTAATCAAAGATTATTTAAAACACTGTAGTATGCCATCATGGTGCTTTAGCTAGAGGTAAGTAGTAACGAGTACTAATAACCTATGCGCACAGTTGGAGTCAGAGCAGCCATCGACTCCAGCTCCAAACTGTTGGCATTGGTAGAAGAAAGGAAACGGTCATTTAAATTGCATTTCGTCTGCTTCAACGTATGCGTTTATACATGATAGAATAGCCTTCCTTCCACTGTACATGTCATTATACTAATTCCTTCAGTTAAAGTGAAGTGCGCTTTGAAATTCATACAATTACATATGCGCATAACTGTATTATATATAAATAATTAAGAATAAAACCGGAATCGGAACCGGAATCGGACTCTGAACCAGATTGGAGTCAAATCGAAACCTTAAGACCGTTATCGAACCGGTTCATAAAAGGAACACGCACAGGATTCGCTTTAAAAAGCACACCATTGGGTTTCTGAGAGTTTTTACCGGTTGACAGGCTATGCTTTACTGTAAGCGAACCGATAGCGAATCGGAGAGAAACGGGTAATACCGTACATGAGATAAGTTTCAGTGCTTATAAATCAGTTTGTATTCCTCTTGAGA
Organism: Macoma nasuta; assembly: GCA_032359355.1. NCBI lineage: Eukaryota > Metazoa > Mollusca > Bivalvia > Cardiida > Tellinidae > Macoma > Macoma nasuta. The sequence continues at coordinate 6,210 of JAULCE010322508.1, read as the reverse complement.
CAGTCATGATTCCGAGTTTTCTAACCAGCATAAAAATGTCAAGTGGGAGTTCTGCTTATCTGCATTCGATTTTATATCTTTCCTGTGTATCAGACCGTTTTCAAACACCTTTGGCATGTGCACAATCTAAATTAAAAATCTAAATTTGCATCAGCGCGTCAAATAATGAAATTCAACAGCGCTATCACTTTAGGCAATAAAAGATTTATCAAACGGTTGTAAGTTTTTGAAACATAAACCAGTAAAACTCGCTACCAGATTTAACCCGCTTATGTTTTCTTTGGGAAAGAGGCACACACTGTTGTCCCATACCAAAGAGTTTATATACATCTGCAATATTAGAGCAGCAGATCATGATATTATATAAATTAATAAGAAGAATGGATATTCGGTGAATTGATTTTACTTTGCACATTGAGTAGATCAAAGTTCTTTATAAGTGTGCTTTACTGTATTACAGTAGAGACACTTTTTCAACTGACGGTTTTACCTGTTTCGCTCCGATTTGCTGCTGGTTGGGTTGTAGTTTATTGTGGCTAACACCTTAGTTAGAACCGCATGGTGCGCTTTATAAAGTGAAGCATGCGGGTTGTGGGAGTTTGAAACCGGTTCGTATGCCATACTGCCTGATCATTTAAACCCTTCCCTCCATGGAAGCGCCTTTTAGCACCTCTGTAACCGATGTATTTTACGATCATTGTAAAAAAATAGGTATTTGCTCGTGTGCTTCTTATCTACTAGTTCTATACTATGCTTGACTTCAGATATATGACCAAGATCAATAGATAATTTCTGAATTATTGAATTCCGTTTTTCCAAATAATTTGCATACGTTTTCTTTTTGCTCTTGTGTAAGTTTTGTCTCATCCAAATTTACGTTTAAAGCACTCTTTGTTTCACTATCTTTCTTATTTGTTTCATTTTTTTCTGATTTCTTTTTTTTCTTTTTCAGATTCCGTTTGCTGATGGATGTGAGCAACGTTTACTGATTTTTCAAAGAAATGGCGCTTCCCGAAGAACCTTTACCTCAGTCAACTGGCAGATATTTGCTTTTGCCGCAATTATTTTGCAGAAATAGTGCAAAGTCTCACTGATTTTCTCGCATTCTTTCCAGGTTTCTCTAGAGATACCACTCTATGACAAACCAAAGCTTTTTTTGTGCTCGATTTCCAGTGGTTCTTTCACATCTGAATGGTCATTGCTCGACTTCTCCCAAATCCTGTTATATATTTTGTTTCCCATATGATAGGGAACAATTTGTTTTGTTGCTTATACAATTCCTATGCATGAATTGCTTATGGCATAAAACTATGTCACATTCTTCTGAAATCTCATGTTTGTTTTGTTTATTTAATACCTGGTTTAGCGACTTTTGTTATGTTTGTAACTATTAACAATCTAAATTCAGTGTCATTCAGTGTCATTCATCGCCAAGGCAATCGTTTTAAAGACTTCTCTTGACAAAGCACTGACTCTGAATTTTTCTAACGAGTTTACTTCTGGTGTCGGAATAATAGATTTTAAAAATTCAGATCCAATTGTTGTAATCATAGAACTCGTGTCTAACAAGCCACTAGTACTCTTACCATTCACTTTTATGCCAGTGATGTTGTCTGAACCAACCGTTCTATGAAACAAGTTCTTATTTTTGGAGAATTGGTTTTCCGTATCTTACTATTCTCTCAGTAGAGACTCTACTTAGCTTTGTGTCTGGTATGAGCTTTTCTTGAGGTTTGTTTCTCCTCTATTCCAAGATTTTTGTCCTCTACCTTCATCCTTATCTTTTTGGTTTCTCCATGGTGAAGCGTACTTATCGTCTCTTTTATTTCTTACTCTACCATTGCTTCATTGTGGTCCTCTGTTGAATCCCCTGTATATCTGTTGATACCTGTCTCAGATATAAAGGGCTGTTCTTTCTAAAGGTACCTGAACTCTTCTTTTCTTTCTCATATCTTCCTAAGAGGACTATTCTGACTCTATTTTTTCCATTCGAATATCCAACTTGGCATCTGTTTTGTTTCTATCCTCCACACTCTGAAAATCTTTGGAGTCTATTGTTACGGTACTGTTTATTTCAGTTTACACAAACTTTGGGGTGATATTTTGCTCCGAGTCTATTTATATCTCTACTCTTCTATACGTCGTTTATTCCGTATATTGTCGAAGCTACCTGTCGACTCATATGCAGCTCTTGTTGTCATCTTTATCTTCCCCGAATATAAACCTCTTCGAAACTTCTTATTTTTTCTAGACTATTATTTCCCCCTCGTTCAACTGCCAGATGAAACTGTGTTTCTAGTCTGATTGCCTATAAACTCACTAATACAAGTCTGTCACAAAATCGTCTAACAGCGTTTAAATGTACAATCCAGCGTTGATAACTGTTTCTGATATACATGATCCAGCGTTGATAATCAACGTGATCCAGCACTGATGTCGACGTCCAAAGGATCCAGCATCAATACCTATCTGTGGGTACCCATCGTCAATTACACGAACTAGAACTTTGTTAACAACCTCAACACTCTAAACACACACGCGTGTAGCATATACGAGTACACGGTCAGTACATAAATTACCCGTACTCGTATCCATCCCGTATTCTGCTGTCGAAGATTATGTATATATTCTTAGAATGGATTGGCATTCCATCCAAGATGTCTATTAAGAAGTGATCCGAGAAGGCTTGTTGGGCGCCAGTTGTCAAGGCCTGCAAAGTCGGCAGAGATAGAACCCTTATTTATTGTTGCCACATTTATCGAGCACAAATTATGCCGACTTTGCAGGTCATGACAGGTAACTGGTGGAACATTAGTAAGGTCTAGATCGGGTGGCTCGGTAGCTCAGTGGTTAGAGGGTTGGCACAGTAAGCCAGATGCCTTGGATTCGATTCCCTCTCGGGCCACAGTTTTTAATTAGCCCTGTTATAGTTGGCACCAACAGTTGGGTGCCAGTTGTCACGGCCTGCAAAAGTCGGCAGAGAGTTCGCTCGATTAATGTGGCAACATTAGTAGGGTTTTATCTTGCGAATAATGGACGACACTGAAATGTATTTTTAAAAAAATGGGGATATTAGATGTCCGTCTGTCCGTGCGCTTGACTGATTTCTTTCATGTTCGGTATATGAACTTCCCACATGTTGGCGGTATGCAAAAGCAACATTTCCTTTTGATCCGACCCCAGGGGGTTGGGCAGGGCGGAATTAAGAGGTCAAAGATTGCCCGTTATTGTATCTCTTCCTAAACTGCTAGACCTTCTCACATGATGGCTGGTGCAAGAGCAACATTTTGTATTGCTCGGACCCCAGGGGGATGGGGCAACGCGACATTTGAAATCAATTGTTTAAATCTGTCGACAGTGTTTTTGTCTTCACCAGTTATAAAATAGTGCGGCATAAATCGACGACTTGAATGTGTGGTAAATAAGAAAGGAATAAAACAAAACCGGAAAATACGGTAGTTTGCGGCTTTATGTATATATTCGATTTTGGTGTCGGTATAGTATTTGATATATTGCTTTGTTAAATAGTACTTCAATGTTTTTTGTTTTATTTTCAGTCATAAATTTATGCTGATTTGCGTCTACACTGTTAACAACATTCAAAGTAGCATCTTCCTTGAACATTGAAACGAAGTGACTTCGATATAGTAATGGCATTTGCTAAAGGCTTGGAGTTAGGCCAGACGCCTAGTAACTAAATGTCTGAACAGGCTCCAAACTGTTTGACACATGCCATAATGTAAAAATTGTATTGATTGATATGAGAAACTTTGCTTATTTGACATTTTATGTGCATTTTGTTTGCGTTCATTTAGTTAAATTGGTAAAGAAAAACGACTCAAACTCCAAAAGACTCCAGACTGCATGGATGAAATTCCTTATCTAAGCTGTCCTTATTAACAGTTAAACTTGAGCATGCTTACCTCAAAAGCGATATAGCGGTTTAAATCGGTTAGACTGCCTAGTTTATTTCACGAAGACTCGTCATAATGCAGTCTAACCTATACATGTACATGTTATTGTACACGGTGGGTCTTTGTAATTTCTTATGACATTTACAGTGACTGTAATTAGATCTGCAAGAAACCAATTTGTCTACTGACAATCGATAGCGTTTTAGTTTAAGGAAAAAATCTCTTCAGCAATCTTTGTCGAGCTGTCAATTTAATAGATTGCTTTTCTGGCAAATTAATTTCAAAACTAATCTTCTAAACTAATGACATTTGTAGACTTATCAGCAATGTTATAATAGGGATCTTATATGAAAAAGAGAGTCCAGGATGAAATGAAGATGACAATTTTCAATGTGTTCTAAAACATTGTTCATTGTGAGAAATAGAGCATTGCTCGTCACGAGTCATGCTCAAATATCACAATAGATTTCAAACTTCATCTGCTTCGAACTTCTTTATGGTAAAGTCTTGAATTATATCCTTACATTATTAGGCTTAGAGCCTGATCTGTTACATGCAGCCGTGTACCTAGAAATTATGACCGAGTGACATTGAAAACAGTGCAGGAGTAGACTAGCAGTAGAGTCCGCCCAATGAAAAGCGTATTTCAACTTTTGACTCTCATCATGTTGAATAGTTTCGAACAACATAATCGCTAACGATTCTATTCGGTTACGATTCCTGGTTTTATTAAATTGGTTTCCATTCGGTAACGCTGCATATAATTTTTTCAAAAGTTGTCAGTATCGTATGTACGTATGCAGTTTTAAAGCTAAAGCTTTGGACACAATAACTATCATGACTACATGCTTAGTCGTGAATAGCTGGATAAGGTACATCTACGTAAGACAAGCTGTATGTAATATTTTGCTTGATAAATGTACATCAAATAAAAAAGAATAGACTTAACGGAAAGTGTAAATTTACTCCTATTGTTTTTTTCTTTTCGTATTTTTTTTAAAAATATGAAACATGTTGCAGACGACAGTTTTAAATTGGCGGTGAAAGAGTTAAATCAACTCGAGCAGCGAAGCTTAACTATATGTGTTATATCGAACACCGGTATACTGAATCTAAAAAGATTATACTTATACGTATTAAGTAGCATTCGAGGTTATAGGTTAACATTTGTTTTTTTAAAAAAACAAAGTCCTAAAATACATTGATCAAGAAGAAATTAATAGATGGTTTAAGTATTGGATAAGTAAATCTTTTCGACCGAATTTCAGAAATCAAACTATTTAAAATCATGTAAGATTGACGTTTTGTCTTCGTTCTAACACATTCATTATCATGTACTTGTCGTCGATTAGTGCTTGCCTTTTTAGTACAGTCGAGAAAGGGGAATTAACAACGAGCTGGTGTTACAAATACATAAAAACATCGCTAATGGCGTTACATGTTACATTATCATGCGATCAAAGTTGTTGTCGGCTGAATTTGTCATCTACTTAAAAAAAACATGCGAAATATTGTCGTGGTGAAAATAAGGTCTTAGTGTTAAACAGCTTGAATCTGGAGCAGCCTTATTACGCGGCATCTAATCCAGGTCTAAGATATTTCAAGATATAGTTATTTGGAAACGAGTTATAGAATTTGAGGTAACCTCTTAACCATCCCTAGTGTAATCAATCCTCAGATGAAGATCAATCGCATTTTAGCCATGTTTTTGTGACAGAAAATTTATTGTATGAAATAGGCTGCTGCCATTCTAGTGTGTTGGTTGGTTCGTTACAGGAGAGTCAAGCACTCGCTGACGTACAGAAAATAGTAATACGACATCCTCGACAAACGGGTCACTAGGGCTCGTTCATTATCTGAACCTATTACGTCATATGCTATATTAGAGTCCTCAACCAGAAAGGTATGTTGGTATCGCTACAGCAGTGTCGTCCACTCTTTGACGTACAGAAAATAGTAATACGACACTCCCCGACACAGGGGCTCGTACAATATCTGAACCTATTACGTCATATGCTATATTAAAGCCCTCAACCATAAAGGTGTGTTGGTGTCGCTACAGCAGAGTCGCCCACTCTTTGACGTACAGAAAATAGTAATACGACACTCCCCAACACAGGGGCTCGTACATTATCTGACCCTATTACGTTATATGCTATATCAAAGCCCTCAACCATAAAGGTATGTTGGTGTCGCTACAGCAGAGTCGCCCACTATTACGACATTACATGACACAGGGGCTCGTACCAGACATGAGATCGATTACTTTAAAATATAATCCATTACATTTCGATTA
>JAULCE010322397.1:0-10506 GCA_032359355.1 Macoma nasuta | reverse complement strand
CTGTTCGCGACTAAGGTGATTATTCAAACAGCTTGGATCCAGATCAGACGCCGAGTAACTCGGCGTCTGATTTGGATCCAAGCTGTTTGACACTCAGGCAATAGGTTTACTAAATTTTAAGAAAATCGGACGATATTTAAAAATGAAGTAGACGACGTTTTCAGCAGACGACAATTTTCGCAGCAGGCGAAGGGTTAATAGTAATCAGTTCCTGGGGAGCAAAAATAGCGCTTTTGTGGAGGAAAGCGTTAATTTGCATTATGTTACCTTCAAATTACATATAAAAGTCGAGGAATTAATTAACCCTTATTTCCTCAAAAGCGCCACTATAAGATAACAGCAGATGACCTCTCCTGGATTTCATCTTAAAGGAATCCAACTTGTGTGCGTCTGCGTTGTAAATGGCGGAAAACGTGTATAAAAGAACATGTGCATTTTTGAATTAGTGAGTGTGCCGTTGCACTGGAAACACGTATGTATTAGCAATCAACTAACGATTTTCTAAGAGTATTAACCTAGATGAGGTAGTGTTGCACTGAAGTGTCAAACAGTGTAGACATATATCGATACCGTGGCGAAGACATTGTGGTTTGTCTTTATCAATACTGCTTACAAAGCCCATGGTCTCTATTCTCTCTCGATGCGTCACATTGTATACATACCTTCCCTTTGGCATAGTTGTCTATTACAGTTGTTAGTTCTGCATAATTCGAAACAAGTATCTGGTCCTAAGATTGATCGGCCAACTATGGAGACACAACTAGAACTGACCGTGGAAAAAACTGGACACGGCTGTTGGAGAAGAGAGAATTCACTTGTGCATTTGATAATAAATTTTTGATTAGGTAGTCACTCGTCAATAAAATTAGTAGTTGGTTTTAAAATGTAAAAAAGGAAGCACCTGACCTGGTCATATAATTTTTGATAGTGAGATCACGGTATATTTGCTAAGTTTATGTGCTCTTGTTCCCTTATGTACATATACAATATAATGACAGCTGTCAGTGTGAATGAGGGCGTTGTATTTAGTAAACCCTTGCGTTGCGTGCACGGTTGCCAGAACTGTCATATGACACTATAGCTTTCATCCTAAATATCTGCAACAACCTTTCTCATTTTAACTCAGATATTCAAGCTATAATGCTGATTACTGTATTTGTATCATAATTCCGACCAGCTGGTAGGTTTATCTTGCATTTTAATTGTTAGAATTATTTAGCTTTTTTTATCACATGTATTACGGAGTTAAGATATTCGTACACGATTTTTGCTATATCGGTTGAATCACGGTTATTTGGAAAATATATTTAAAAATAATGGGGATTGACCTAGACTATGATATCAGCTTATCTTATTTCACAGACCCATTTCCTTAGCAACATTATAACAATACAGAACTCTTTCTCGGCTTCCTAACTCAATTTGGACTCCCGGTTTAAGACGTTACAAGTTCGATTAAGGGAGGTTACACTGTTAGACATGTTCCTTTCATCGAACCTGGGAGGGTTATCACTCGTTAGAAACGCAATCTAGTAATTTATTTCTGATATATGTTAGACTTGGGTCAATTGTCGTCCTAGATAGGGGCTGATTCCAAGACCGGAGGCCAATATCCTAATCAAGGACCGATTAACCTATTCACTTTGCCAAGGGGGTTGATATCCGTGATTGTCAGTTTTTGTCATCAAACAATATTTGAAATTGATCATTGGAGGTTTTATACAATCATTTACTGTACGCGGGGTTAGATCTATATATTTAAAAATATAAATCGTTATTTGAGTTGAGACGTTGTGCCATATTGCCATATGCAAATATTTGCACAAAATAGTTAGACGTCATATTATAGATGACATGACGTCATCAAACGTCTTAATCGTTAAAGCAAAATAGAATTTCGGGGACAAAACAACGTGTTTATACCACTGTACATATGCAGTGTTTGTTCAATTTACGGGCAAATGATATCAATAAGATCTTCAATGTATCTTCTCATAATTGTATTTTAAAGGCTATGATAATGAATAAACTAATAAAACTATTTCAGCGTAAAATATGATACATGACACTTTTAGCAAAAGAACTTATTAGGCCACAAATATTGTGCAAAGAGATCAAACAATCTGGTTGAAAAATCAGAGAGTCCGATGAAAAGTTTATACAGGCTTAATTTGAAGATTTCAATCTGCATTATAAACTGACCCCGGATTTGAAAGGCGTCATACGAAACGGCTCCGATCTGGGAATCGGCCCCCGGTCAGGGAGCGACCATGGATCTGATTCTTACATATATATTTAAGGTTCTACGAAAATATTAATTCCTACAACTATGTTTGGAAGTCAGCCCTTAAGAGGCACGTCTTTAAAGGCCCTGTTTAGTTCTTTCTTTACTTGACCCACCTAGTAATTGGCATCCAGCAGTATGTTTCCACCGCCAGGTTTATCTTAAAGTGGACAGCACAAAGTGTTTTGACCGATTCAATTCTAGGTACACACGGATAAGTGTACCTCGCTAGTTCTCAAATATTGACACAAGGTGTCACATTCCGTAAAACTAGAACATTAAGCCTGTATTGTAGACTCGCATAACCATACCAAATACTATTTTACAAGCTACGTGATAGTTTTTCAAATCTAGGAATGCATACCTTTGGCAATATTCTCTTGTTCATATTATATTTTCAGTACATGTTTCGGCGATATTCATTTACAGTTTTCGTCAACATGTCATTAGCTTTTGTCTGCACAAACAACGTTGGCTCGTACGTTGTGAGTAAAGCTTCCATTTGAATGAGAATGTTGTTGAACATTAAATGTTATAGTGTTACAATAGCAGCTTCGTAATAAGATATGCATACCTTTTTTATTGGGTTTAGGTATAACATATAATAGTCCTGTTATTGTGTAACCTCAGATCTTGCAAGTATTACCATTGCTTGGACAATTTTTTCTCTCAAATACTTAAGCGGTAAATGTCTAAAACTTGTTGCAATGTATGGTAAAAACATCAATAGTTTTACTTTTAAAATTACTCACACCCCTTCCGGGATTCGAACCCACGACCCTACGACGGACGCGCCTAGCAGTGAAACTTTTATGTTGTTGTTTTTTTCGAATTAATGGAAAACAAAATTCAATTCGAATTACTAATAATTCCAGCTTGTAATGTTGATCACACGAACTTCGAAATGAATTCATGGAGCGTAAAACTATGTACATGTAATTGTTTATTCGATTAAAGTTTGAAGTTGCCTAACCGAGCTCCAGATAATGTGGTTATACTGAATAAGCAAGAACGGTTATTTAGCTGGTAAACTGTTCTCTCTAAAGTGAGTGTATTTTTATTGTGTGGTTTACACTTAGGTCACATCTTGTCTTCTAACCGTATTTCATAGACATATATTTGGTGTGTATTGTAATTCGTTTCGACAAGATCCATACAGTATTTTCGTATTCATTGATGCATTATATGTTTAAGATACGGATCATGTGCTGAGCTAATAGACCCATGACATGGATCGTAGATGTTTGCAAAGTACCATCATTACTTAAGTCGCAAATAGTAGTATTGGGGCTAATAGTATCCCTGACTGTGCAGGATCATGTTCACGTATCTTGTAATTCGTTTCCTAAGGCTTCAGGTAACCTCAAGAAATAGACATTTTTATACTCACACACAGCAATGTAACCTTAGAAGTATTAGCAAGAATATATGTAAAACTGACGCCATCACCAACATATATGGAATCTAGCAAATAATATATTGAATTAATAGCGTGTAATAAGATCAATCGATCAAACAATAGCCACTCTTCGTTTTGTATAGTATAAAACTTACAATAACACGCGTAAATCACATAAACGCGTAAATAACATAACAAAATTATACATGCTACTGATTACATTACGGCCTCTCTGAGGATCGCATTTTGGACTCCGAAGCAACTGATAAGACTTTAACGTAGGAAATTCACTCGAGGGAACTCGCCAAATTGCATGATGGAGATAAACTGTTTGAAACATGTGATTTATTTCACTTACCGTTGTGAATTTGCAGCCAAGGGTATATATACGCTTTCCTTGAAAGGTTACATATTCCGAGAAACATGACTGGAAAATTAAATGTGAAAATGTATTGCTCACTGAACCTAGTCGGGTACAATTGTATATGTATTTGTATGGTTAATTACGCAAACTCTCCACAAGTATAAGTGTGTGAATCTTGTTGACATATCATGAGTTTCAATAAAGAGATCATCATCATTTAAAAAAGGAGATACTTCTACGTTTATAAATGAATGTCGAGCGACTGATTTAATATTTTGTTGGGTCACACTTCAAAAAGTGTTTCTTAATATGTTTTACAATAAATAAGACATAATTATACTATACTATAGAATTAGCCGTTTTAATAAGAATGAAAGTCTCTTTTTACTCGAACAGTCGAGTCAGCTACGAGACGAATGTTATACATACGGAACCAGGTGCGCACGTAACAATGGATGTACAGTCTGGTATACGTGAAGCATTCACACACGAGTAACATTCGATGTCTTCTATAATTATAAAAAGAAGCTATATGTAAATATGAAATTGGTATTTATGTGCCAAATTAAACAAATAGATATAAAAAAAATGGAGTATACATATAGAAAGATACCTCTGTGGAGGTCTATTGTTGCTTATGCAAATATAAACTATCTATTGTTATGTCTATTTGAATATATTATTTCATTTTAACATATGAATCCTAAGTCAATTAAATGCATCATCTTTAAATTTAGTGCATTAACTGACCATTATTTATAGATATGGTGTCAGTAGTTCAGAATGCGACACTGTCAGTAGTTTTGAAATCAATATATCTAATGTTTAAGTACTTTTTATTTTCGTTCTTGAAAATATGTCATCATATGCATCAACAGCCATATGCGACAAATATTCGTTTTAAGAAAGTCTTTGTTTGCCCTTTTTATATAACAATATCTTTCGTTTACTTCGACTTAATTCGAATAAACATTAACGCTGCTGTTTCTTTAGATGTCATAAATCAAATAATAATACAAAGAAACATCATGCATATTTGAATTATTTATGTGTGCCAAATCAAACGAATACATCGGGCACATACATTTGAAGAAAGGAATTTATATAGGGAAATATACCTCTGCGGAGAAAAGTTGTTGCTTATGCAAATATTGTAAGGCTTGCGCATTGCTGTTTTGCGATGAAAATTTACCTCGGATTCAAGGGGTCATTTACACCGTACAGAGCAATGCCATTCAGGCTTGACTATGCATATAGTTGTAGTTAATGTTATTTTATCCTAAGTGTAGCGATATTAATGATAGATGCAGTGTTACTGCAAAACGTTAATTTGTCGTATATTTGCATTTAAACTGTAAGCTACAGCATGACGACAGCCATATTGCCTGATGCATTGTATGTTGTTTAGATGGCGTCGCTACGCGTTAAGCAGCTGTATCAATCCACGATGCCGAAACGAAAGGCCAGTTTTGACCCAAATTGCATGGTATTCAAGTTATATTGCTGTATTTTGTTTCATTTAACGGATCCATAATTTTAAAAATCTTTTAGAACACTCTATCTTGAATCTGGAAAAACGATCTTTCGAACGTTTTAGTGATCGGCTACACTTGTTGCCTAGCAGTTAAGTGGTCGTTTTCAACCATCAACCACTATAACCGATCAATATAAACGATCACCGGTCAGTTTTCAACCATTTGTGGTCGTTATTTAATCGTTTTTTCCGGCATCGAGTATAAAAGGCATTGTAAATCCGATCACAGGATCAGTTTTAACGGCAGATCCACGATTGTGTGTTCCTTAAAATTCGCTATGGTACGCTATTGAAGCAAAAGTTTAGAAGTTATGAATTCTAAGATATAACTTTTGATACCATTGTTTACATATCGGGCCTGCGTAATGAGTAATTAAATCACTTATTTAATATAATAAGAGTTAATATCTACTTTGCTGCTGACGTCGTGATGTATTTTGATGGAGATTTAAATATTTATTCTACTGGTTATCAAGCCTAGACGATGGCTATAGATCGTTTGGCATGTGTTGATGCATGGTTAGCTATTGTTCAGATTTTGAGATAAAATTCGCTTAAGATCTCTAGATATATTATATGAGACACTACTAATTAAATACTTGAAACGTTATCTGACTTTGTTAACTCAAACTCTTCTATCCATTGAAAAAAGAGTTTTTTCCGCAACTTTACGTTGAAAATTAAAAAAACGTCCGGAACAAGGGGGTAACAATATATGCTATATATAATATCAATAAATATTTCGCATATTTTCTTTGCTGCTGGAGTTCTCATCAATGAGTTTTCGTTGAAATCAAAATTCCAGGTTGATGGAGTTTGTTTTTTATATTATACTATTGACATATGATTCTGACAATTGACAATAATTTGCGCTGTATTGACGTATTTCATTTATATGAGAGGTAATTACCTATAGAAACATTTGGAAATAGAATAAGTCTCGTTTCAAAGGAATTTTATCAAGGCGGGTGGCATTTCGTAATTATTTTTTATTCAAATAACTGGTTATATCAAGTAAGCTAAATGACTTTCAAAACTAACCCCATTGACATATTAAATCTCTGTACATATTGTCGTAAACTGAAGTTATCAAAGTGAAATCTTAATTAAAAGTTTTGCAAAATTAACAACTTTACATTTTCTTTCAAAACACATAATATCGAACAAGGTAGTGTAAATTACACTTTTAGAGCTAAGTGGACGGCCATGTATTGTATATCATATACTTGGTATGATGATTGACTTGAAGCAGATAATATGCTTATGGAAATATAAGATTTATGCGTCTTATTTGGGGTTAATGTGATCGATAAAAAGCTCAATAAAGTTTTGAATGTGTGATAACGAACGTGCTTGGAGCAAAATTATAAAAACCCGAATCGAATGAATACAACTCAGCTTCTAACAACAATAATTATACTGACAATACACAGTAAACAACTACTTTGATCAAGAACTTGATCGCAAACCAGGTAATGAGAAAGAGTAGGCCGAATGAGTCGGATAAAGTTCAGATGTTTTTTCATAGAAAATTCATTCATCCACTGCCCACTTAAACACTCCTAATCATAGTATTTATAAATATAAGATTCAGTCTCTTTTCAAGCTATGCTCTTGGAACTATGATCGTTTTCAAAAATATTGGTCAAATCTTAGCCTGTCAATTGTTCATAAAGATCAAAGACTTAACCTCAAAAAATACATTTAAGCTCCTATCTGAGATAAAGTGTGTCCTAACGCTGTCAACGTTTAGATGGACATAGTTTTGCATTCAACATTCAAATTATCCATATTTCAAAATTAACGGACACCCATACTTGGACATATATCGTTCGTGCAGTTCTCGTGAAGCTTCGTTTCGCCGGAACAGTCACTACCTCCGTTCTGCGGGGCTGGGGCTGAGCAGCTCCGAGATTTAGTCCTCACCCCACTTTCACATGTCACGTCACATGTCGACCATTCACTCCAAGATGACCATCCACCGTCAACTATGAATGGCAATGATATATGAGCACCACTGTACGATTTCCAACCATAAGACAGTTCAAACAGTGTAGACCAAGAGCAGATGCCACGTCCCTGGCGTGGCATCTGATCTGGGTATACACTGTTTGAAACTAGCCAAAATCATAACTATTTTGTTTCTACACCGTTCGGACTAGTTTGCACTGTAGCTAGATGCGTTGTTTTCAATATGGCAACTGGTATAGATCTACACTGTTTGATCTGTCTTATGGTTGGAAATCCCACAGCAACGCTCAATTAAGACTTGTCCACATTGAAAGAGCCAGATGAAATACTTCCTTATTTATATCAAAAGAAAAATGCTAAATCTTTGTAAGAAATTGGGTATTCGGTCTTATCGAGCAACAAACAGCATTCCTCATAGTGTCTTCATTATTCATCTGTCACAAAAGCATCAAAGGGCGCCTCTATGGAGTATATATTTAAACAATGAGTAGGCAATCATTTTCACCGTTCATATTATCGCATATGGCATTTTTATTTTGATATTGACACGGTTCGCAAGAAAGTTCGATTCGATAGTAAACAAAGCATACACGCGCTTGGGTACAAAAAGTCGACCTCTCATCATTTGATTCATTATTATTGTCATGCACGTAGAATTGCGATATATGTAAAAGCATTTGATAGGACGAGAACTTTTATTTACGGTCTAATTCAGTCGAACTAAATACTCTGAATACTGAACTTTCGTAAATGAGAAGTAAAGCGTTGTCGTGCTGTGGACCAGAACGTTAAAATGGATGTCCCCATGTTCAGTCTATATAGGCGACTACACTACTACTAACTTGTGTTGCAGTATCCACAAAATCTTCGGCAGTTTAGCTTGCTGTGAGAGACATCACCATCACAGATGTTGAAGTTTGCACCAATACTGGCACAGACGTACCCTTGCCTATCTGCGCATGTAGAGTCTGAAAAGAACAGCACATTATACCTTACCGTTTTTGTTTTTCTACTAACATGTTGATTTGCATAGACCGGTACGATTGCAGGCCATAGTAAGACGTTGTGTAAAAGAAGCAATGACCTATCTTTGTCTTCAATATTTGCAATGCCTCACTGCCCTTCTTTCCTGTAGTGAAGGTCATTACGTTTTCAATCGCTAAGAGGTTTGGATAAATTTACTTTCAATCCACCGCAGCAAAAGTTGTCTATCAAAAATTGCGGTGGAAAATTAAAATGTCTTTATGCTTTGCGCGAGTCGCTCTGGAGACAATAGCCCATTGTCCGTATGCATACCTGGGGTTGCTCTTATGCATACCTCAGGTATGCATAAGGACAATGGGCCATTGTCTCCACAGGGAGTCACGAGATTTACTACACGATGTTAAACAAATGAGTCGGTAGGTAACTTTTAATGACATCGATTCTTCGTTAGTTTCAGAAACCACACTTGTTTTCAAATTATCACCCTTGGTCTTCAAACTGTTCATTATTATCTGATTTTATTTTACAAGGAAGGTTGGGGGGGGGGCACCCCCAGACGTTTTACCAAAATTTCGGTTACATTTTTACAGAACCTCCGTATTCGGAAGTTTAGAGTAGATAGGTTTTATATATGAGTTGAAAAAAAAACTAAAAAATCTTTAAAAAAATAAAATCAAAAAAACTATAAAATTCAACCAGCCTAAGGAAAACATTGCTATTACTCTTAGCCGGTTTCAAGCCCGAACGAAATGGTGAGAGGTTTTGTAGTTTTCTTACCTCCCCCCTCTTACCTTACTGTTTTAGGGACACGTTTAATCTGCGGCTCTAGAATAAGCAGCTGCAATAGTTCTAAGTATATTAGATCCGCCCTAAATGTACTCTTAACCCGCTTCCAAATCTGCGCTCCCACCTTACGATCCATATAAATGTTCATTCATTGATATTGTCAAATGAATGGAGAATTTGTCGAGTTTACGCATAAGAAATATATAAGTAGATCTAGAATATTACTAGTTATACAGTTTCTTGACAGGGTACATGAAAATGTATTCCTTGCTAAGGAAAATCATGTCACCCGAGCCGTTAAGCGAGGGTGTAGATGGTTTAACCAGCCGGGAATAAATCGTCATGTAACCCCTCAACAAACTGTATAACGCATTTATTCTACTGCAAATGTTTTAATCGTCAAAGTTGTTTACCAGTTGTTATGACATCGTGTTCAAAATCCAGGTTTCTTAGGCAAAAAACCACATACTTTACGGTGTAACGTCATACAACTTTCTTTGAATTCTTCCTTATGACACAGATAGCATTTTACATGTGCTTAGAATATTGTTTTACCAGCTAACCTGTGAAACTTCCAAAGTGAAGTGTTTAAGCGACACTGTTTAACTTGGGGCTCCCGCAGGGGAATACTTCTGTACACGGCTGCTCACAACAATTGATGTTCCGGGTTGATTGACCCATAACATTAGAGGATTTTTCTTTGCAGTATGATAATATTAGTTTAATCTGCGGCCAAATAACGATGACCAACCATAAACTCGTCTTGAAACTCATATAAGCGCAAAGTCGTAAATATCAACACAGAAGTGTCAATTTAAACAATGCTGAACTGACAGGTGAAAATAGTTTAAAGAAGATCATGTTTACCCCTAAGACTTAACAACAACTACAGCTCTATAGTTTAATAGTTGGAATATAAAAAAGCTAAAATGAACATACAGTTTAGTCAAAGATACGGTGAACACACCTATTAAGTTTTAGCCGGCTATATTGCACTGCTTTTTAAAACGGATTGCCTTCAGGGATTTAACAAATTAAATATGGAAAAGTATCGAATCCGATTTAAAGTTGTTTTCTATAAAATAACCAGATGACCTCTCCTGGATTTCATCTTAACCCTTAGCCTGCTGTTCGCGACTAAGGTGATTATTCAAACAGCTTGGATCCAGATCAGACGCCGAGTA